>JAULBS010012140.1:0-25507 GCA_032355785.1 Symmetromphalus regularis | reverse complement strand
GGTATACACCTACCCACTGAGCCTTGCGGAGCACTCACTCTGGGTTGGAGCTGATACTGAGATTAAAAATCCCATGCGACTGAGATTTGATCTCAGTATCTACCAGCCTCGAGTCCGATAGCTTAACCACTGCACCATGGAGGCCAATGATTTACCAATGTTTGACATCCAACAGGTAATGATTAATAAATCAATGTGCTCTAGTGGTGTCATTAAACAGAAGAAACCAGTCAGTGCTGCAAATTGAACTTGGATGTATCTGTTAAAGCACAGAATTAAAGTAATTGTATAAGATATTCTGTTTCGATTTACTGTATTTCAATTATACCTAACAAAAAAGTAAAGTTTGTTTTATTTAACGACACCTCTAGGAGCACATTCATTTTTATCTGATCATCGGCTATTGGACGTCAATCATATGGTCATTCTGACATATTTCTTTAGAGGAAACCCACTGCCATCACATAGGCTACTCATTCCGAGAAACAGCAAGGGATCTTTTATATGCACAGTCCCACAGACAAGACAGCACATACCAAGGACTTTGATGAACCAATTGTGGGCCATTGGTTGGAATGGAAAATAGCCCAAACTTTATATGGCTCCACTGAGAAGGATCGATCCGACGACCAACCAGTTCACAGGCAGACACACTACCATTTGACCTAGATCCCACTCACTATATCTAACAAATAAATTATAAAACTATAATAAATGAAAGCAAACCTCTTTAACCATGAGGTCAGATAGTCTCCAATAGGCCTGCTTGAATTTGTCAGACATCTGAATACCCATTGACTGAAAATAAAAAATTAAAAAATTATATTTCTTGCATTTTAAACAAAATACTTAAAAACTACATGTATATTATATGTCCTTAGCATCAATGGTATAAAACTAAATTAATTTAAATGTTTTTTTTTAAATCATTAAATATAAACGAAATCATAACCTTTAGCTATATAAACCTAGATGTGGTACCAATGGATACAGATCAGTTGTAGATTTTTAAGTTTTAAAGTTTTAAAATGAGGAATAGGAAAAATAAACTCAAAACCAACCCTTTCCCATTTCTCTGTTGCCAACTGTTGCTCTTATTGTTGAAAGTTTTAAAATGAGAAATAGGAAAAATAAACTCAAAACCAAACCTTTTCCATTTCTCTGCTGCCAACTGTTGCTCTTGTTGAAAGTTTTAAAATGAGAAATAGGAAAAATAAACTCAAAACCACACCTTTCCCATTTCTCTGCTGCCAACTGTTGCTCTTGTTGAAAGTTTTAAAATGAGAAATAGGAAAAATAAACTCAAAACCAAATCTTTTCCATTTCTCTGGTGCCAACTGTTGCTCTTGTTGTTGAAAGTTTTAAATAGAGAAATAGGAAAAAATAACTCGAAACTAAACCTTTCCCATTTCTCTGCTGCCAACTGTTGCTGTCATTGGAAGTTTTAAAATGAGAAATAAGAAAAATAAACTCAAAACTAAACCTTTCCCATTTCTCTGCTGCCAACTGTTGCTGTCATTGGAAGTTTTAAAATGAGAAATAGGAAAAATAACTCAAAACCAAACCTTTCCCATTTCTCTGCTGCCAACTGCTCTTCTTGTTGTTGGAAGTACCATTCTCAAAATCAATCTAAACAAAAATAAATAACAGACATGACAGCACATATCAAAGCCCGTGTTACATCACTTTTGGACAACTGTCTGGAACAAGAAACAGCCCAAATGGGTCCACTGAAGGTGATCATTCTAATGACCTGTCACACTTCAGGTGGATGTTTACCTGTTATGAGCACGAAAACATTTACATAACAGAGAGGATTCTGGGTAAATGGATCATTTGAAAATTAATGAAATTTATAAACTAACATGGTATTATTAATTAAGAAGTCATTTACAAATATAAAAAGGGGGCATAGGGGTAAAATTATGTGTACAATTTATTTATTTCTTGAATTATTATTCATCAGCTATTGGATGTCAAACATTTGGTAATTTTTACATGTAGTCCATGGCCGTAGTTTTTTTTCAATTTTTTTTTTTTATTGTTAATGTTACACTAAATGACCGACGGGGCTTGAGAGCCCTATTGTCAGTACAAATTATCAGGTTCTTGCCCCGGTAGATTTCGTGGCCTGGCTACGGCCATGGTAGTCAAGTGTGAGCTAGGCTCATCAGGTTTTGAACCACTGTCTTCAGCTTTAGATATGATGGCTTAAAATGGACCACTGAAATCTTGAAAATAATCAACATTTGAACCATACTATTTAGGGAAAAGGAGAGTTGAGTGATTTGGCATTTGAAAATTACTACTCTATGTACGACTGATTGTTTATTTAACAAATCCCCAGCAAAAAAACAATATAATAACAGATATTGGGTGTCACAATATGGTGAAATTATAAATACAATGTATTTAAAATAAATCTGTTTACACTACTATGTACAAATAAATGTTGATAATTTAAGCATTTTATCTTACTTCCCAATGGCTGATACTGGCGTTTGCAACTTGGATATGATTTGTGAAATAGTCAGCACTTCTTTTGGTTTTGCAATGTAAGATTTTGTCTTGATTATTGCCTGAAAATAACAACAAATGTCTAATCTGTGATCAACTAAAGAGGTATTTCACACAACTTGTTAAGTCCCTTGGACGTCAAACTGAAAGAAATGTTTAACTATTTCCACTGCATGTACAAGACCATATATGAAAAGTAAAATTTGTTTTAAAGACATATGTCAGAATGACCATATGTATGATGTCCAATAGCCGATAATAAGATAAAAAAATCAATGTGCTCTAGAGGCATCGTTAAATAAAACAAACTTTACTTTTTACTATAAATAGGTCATTTTTTAAAAATTTCTTTCTTGAATGGTTGTGAAAACATCTAAACTTTTATGTCTACACGTTTCTTGCTGAAATAAGTCAATAAAACATGTTCTTTGTGTGTTTGTGTGACCTGTCAAAGCCTTGATTAACAGAATGACACTAAACTTCCACAAAATTCTTTCCCATAAAATGTATATTCCTATAGGTTGCTTTTGGCACAGATTATTTAACGAAATACATGTATGTTACAACATTTTAAACTTTTATTCTATCCTATAAAAATCATTGGTCTTTGGGAAAATGTAACCAAACTGTACAAAAATTGAATTCTGTTTCTGACCTTAAGCACACTCATAAGTTTCGATGGGTCGTGTTCCCAAGATTTCTCTCGCATTTCTGACTGCAACATAAAAAATACAAATATATAAAAGTTAAAATAACTCACAGAACAGATTAAAACAAATAGTAAGCTTTATTATTTGCAACTACAGTGTAACCTCGATTTACCGTCTACTGTCGTACCAATGTGATGTTGGCGTTATATCGAGTTGGCGTTTAAGTGAGGGTGCCAAGCATGCGCCATCAAACATTATTGTCACGTGATCATCAGAGCGGCTTTTTGTCTTGTACCACTACTTCTTTGAATGGCAGAATCACTGCAATGACAACTAACTAACACAGTGGTGTTGTCAATCATTAGACAATAATAAAAGTAACAACTCCTGATGAGCTTAATTACGGCTAACGTACTCCTGTCCAGAAGACCCAATTCACTAACTTCAATCTGCCTCTGCATACAACTTACTTTTACAAACAACCTCGCACACATATAGAAAAAATGTAAGATGAACTTAGCCTCTTTGAAGCACCATTTAAAGGAAACGAAAAAATCGTAACAAAAACTTAACATTAAGATATTTTCTAACATAGTTATTAGTTTAGTAATTTAATGTCTACTGAAAGAAATGTGAGAGGAGAACTGTCTGTCAAGATACAAATTATAGATAGTGGATTACTTTACAAGAATAAATTAAGATAATCACCTTTGCCATTACCAGTTACTTCATCTGCTTTTTTGAGAAACTCCTGTACATAGTCGGATGGAATGGCAAAAGATATTCCTGTTGTAACCTTCATGGTGTTTATACCAATAGCCTCCCCATCCTGAAAAACAAAGTGTCAGAGGTTGTAACTGAGGCAACAAAGGATTGGGAGTGAGTGGAGGGAGAGTTAGATGATCGGTGGAGGAATAAGAAATTGAACATTTGGAATAAAGTCAAATTTATATATATAAGAAGGTTCAACAAAAATAAAGAAATTGAGTATAACTAAATAAAAGCAAAATTCAACTATTTAACCCAAAAATAAACAAATAATTGCAAAGCCAATCTGAAGCATAAATATCCATTAAACAGAATCATCATACACTGAGAAATAAAGTTAGAATACACAACTTTAACATAATTATGTGACTGCATCTGAAAAAGTACAGATTAGGAAAACTGATTTTTATTTTATTTTCCAACAGCCAGTGGGGTCATATGAATATACTATCCAAACATTGTGGCTCAAGGCCATTTCATTTAAGAGACTATGAGATATTTGTGTTGAGGTTTATGATATTATTTGGGCAATTAAGATGATGTAATAAAAGTCTTATTAACTTAATTCATTATTGTATGATTGCTGCACAAATGTGTGTTGTTTGAAAAACTTATATACCAAAAGGAGACCATTTGCATTAATTTCATATCAGATTTTTTTCTAATCACCATCACTAGCATTTAGGGATTTATTAATACATGATTTATAATATTTCAAATATGTACATATAATAAAATTATTGATAACATTTATGATAAACAGGTGCCTGAACCTGCTCTAGATGGAAATTTCCAATGAAATCAGTTTAAAAGATGTTTTCTGTGAATAAGGTAATATCTCCTCTGTACCCTTTTTTTAGAGATGCAAGCTCATACAGGTATGTGTACAAGATTTTTGTTATTCTTCAATTTATATTTTACATACCAAGTTCACAAGAGGTCCTCCAGAATTTCCAAACTGAAATATAAAATACATCATTCTTTATGGTCTATTGTTTTATCATGATTTCTTTGTTAAATAAGGATTTAATGGCAAAACATTAATTATTATTATGAAAATAGTATGGTGACACATATTTTTCAAGCAATAATTTTCATGTGATCAATTTCAGTGTTTATGATGCAGAATTTATATTGTGACATTAGATATTTTCAATAATTCAAACACCTTCAAACTCTATCTCTGACATCTTAAATTTTAAGTTATCTTAATTGATCATACTTAGATATTAAATAATGAAACTAAAGCCAAATACGATTTTCTTTTATGCCCAACATAATCTGTTTCAAGAAACTAATCTATGCTGGATAAAAAAAGCAACCCAGAGTAGAAGAATATAGACTGAAGATTTATTGTGATTTGATGTGCACCTCTAGTTAGAATATTTAAGTCTAATTTTCAACTTACGTTTATGACGGCATCAGTCTGTATGTAATTGATATCTTTGTTATGGAGACCCAACTCTTTGCTTCCACGATGTATGCTACTAATAATGCCTGCTGTGACCGTGTTGCTGAGTGACAGTGGACTTCCCATGGCAATGACCCACTCTCCAGGTCGTATGTTTGATGAATTTCCAAGATTAATGGTAGGCAGATGGTCCTGATTTATAAAAAAACATGAATAGATTTACTGGACAAATTCACAAACTAAAACTTTGTAACAACAATCTCTGAAGTATATCCCTAATAATATTACCAATGAACAAACAATGTATATATAGAACTGGTGATGAATGATCAATGTATAATTTTGGAGTGAATTACTGAACTGCCATAAAGATATCTGGACAGCTCCACATAAGATAAAACTGATCAAATTGTTGCTAAGACAGTTAGATTCTTATCATATAAAAACAGAAAGTATCAAGTTATTTTTTAAACACCAAACTCCCAAATTTGTCTATAAATTGTGCAATGAATGTATCCATGTAATTAAATTTGGTGTTTCTCCATAAAATTAAAATGCATGCATATAACCAACATTATATTTTAAATCGTTTATCAATCTGTCCTATAATGCAATAGGAAAAACAAGACATAAGCATCACATAAATTTAGTAGTTTTCCAATAATTAATTATAATAAATGTTTTCAGTTAATTAGGCTCCAATGAAGTGATGATCAATTATGAAACTTTTCAAGTGGTGAAGGGCCTGACCAAAATACTGACCACTTTTGGAAGAACCCTGTAAATATACTTGCACACTCACAGCACTAATTTTAATTGTAGCCAGATCAGACACTGGATCAACAGCTGTCACAATTCCCTCGAAGACACGCTCATCATGAAGTTTAATCACCACAGAATTTTTATTTTGAACTACATGAGCATTGGTCAAGATGACACCATTTGAGCGGACAATGAAGCCCGACCCATTAGCAATTGTTGTTAACCCAGCATGATATGGATGTCTGTTCCAAAAAAAATAATAATAATTTAGTCAACAATTATAGGAGAAATATTGCAAAATTCATAAAATGTCCATTAAAATTGATAATAAGATGAGACATTTCATGAAAAGATTCATTTTGTGGCACTTATGCAACTTTCAATTCACATGAATGTAAAATCTGTGTGATGTATGTCAAGTTTCTCTTTCAATAATGAAATCATAAAATGCAAACGATTTTGGATAATTTTTAGAATAAACTGTTTTAACTTATAATGTAAATTTACATATGCTTGTCAGAGATCAATGTTTATTCCACTGGTTCATTATAAAAAGAGTAATAAAATTCTGAGTACCATCTTGTTAGCCTTACAAGAGTAGAAAACTTCGAATGGACATACTGATTAAAAGTTGTTTACCCTAATTTGTGCTGCAAATGCCTCCACCAGAATTGTCTTAAAATTAAACTTGTAAAATGACAAAAAAGATACGGTACATCAAATGACACTGACAAGTTTGACATAGTTAGCAGATAATGCTTTCACTGGAATTTCTGGTAAACGAAACTTACTATTTGGAATATTTCAAAATATAACATTAGTAAAACACAAAAATAATGCACAATGTTTATGAAAAAAGAAAAGAATCTTCCTTCTTTAGGTCAACATTCAGGCTGATGGTGATGTAAACATTTACACAGATCTGCAATATATGCAGTTACAAATGGAATATCAAAAACTTATATCAATAAAAAAATATATGACCCAATGATACTTAACAAATAATAGAAAAAAAGAGTAAGGAAGCATTTACCTTCCTTTTATTTCAATATAAACTACTGCTGGCGCGGCTTTTTCGACAACATCTGCTATAAAATTAAACTGTCTGGACCGCGACGTTGAACTCGGAGGTTCTATAGCATAGACGTTAGCTAATGGAGACAAATCACTTTTGTAATATTTGTACAAGACCAAAGTTGACAGACCAGCTGCAAAGCATAATCCAACTTTTGTGTTGTTTGAGGCAGTTTTAGTTTTGCAGTGGTGTACAGCTCTACTGACAGAGGATCTGAAACACCGTCTTGTTAAAATATTAGAACATGTATTCAAATTAAGCTTAACAGTTCTGGTTGTAAGGGCCACTAATTTCGTCATCAAGTTCGCGTTCATGTTGAGATTTCTGTTCAAGGCAGTCGACGATATGGTGACCTTGATTAGAGTTATCCTCCCTAACAAATACAATCTGCGTTGTTTGCTGTTTTCTACCATTTCTAATGACGATCCATTTAAAACGTCAAATTCTAATAAAACCGAATTTGAATATAGTCCAAGAAAGAAACCAATCGTTTTCTATAATCACACAGATAATGCTAATTTTATTATCAAACAAAACCCAAGAGAGCCGCCTTGCCCACAATGCCTTACTCGTACACATTTTATTGCCAAGCATAAGAAAAACTTTTTTATTTTATTTATTTATTTTTTATTATTTGCTTTTATATGTTTCTGTGAGTGTTTGTTGTTCTTTAATCATTTTAGAAACATAAATATTTCATTTCGAAACTACAAAAAAATCGCCAATATATTTTACAAATTATTTTCTTGATGTAATACATAAATACATTCTAATAATGCATCAATAATTATATTTTTATTTTGTCTGACTAAATTTTGTCTTTTATTTTGTGGTGTTGTTGTAGAAGTTTTATAACAGAGTATACTAGAATCATCAGCAAATAACGTGAATATTCAGATTTATAAACGCAATTAATGTCTACAAATATACTACAAAGGCTGAGTCATCGTATTTTAGTTATGAAATTTTCATTATAGAACTACATGAAAATTAAAATAAATGTATGGACTAATGGTTAAATTATAATTTGAAACATATATTTAGTCAAATATTGTTTATAAATACTTGAAGTTTGCCTACCTAACACTTAAAGATACAGCATCATAGCTACAAGTGGGATATTTCTCTGTTTTATATATACATTAAAAAGAGAAGGGGGTGGGGTTGGATCAAATTAACAATACTTAAAATACTATCAGCATAATCAGGGCCGCCGGAACGATTGTGACAGTGGGAGGGCGGACTTACGATGGTGAGGGCCAGGGGGTCCAGGGGCATGCTTCAACGGGAAAATTGTGAAATGTAGATACGGGAAAACATATTTTAATGGCTTCTGGATAAATTATTTAGGCGGCAGCCGCCGCCCAAGTTCCGGCAGCCACGATAATTAACTCCAAAATATCAAAAACATTATACTGAGCACTCAAAATATAATGTTGTGTGTCTATACTATTTTGTTTTTTTAATTTTGACCATCAAGACATTACTATTTCTTTATTATTATTATTTAGATTATTATTACTATTATTATTTTGATTATTATTATTATTATTAGGTAGGTTATTGTTCATGCATTTCACATTCTCTTTTTAGAATGATCACAAACGTTGTTCAGTTCACATTTGAATATTAATTATTATAATTTACATGTAGTGAAATTCTTTAAAGCGCATGGTGTTTTCCATACAATGTTTTTTCCCAGATACGTATGTAAAGAGATTTCGAGGGTCACCCGCTGAAAGTGATTGTATTTTTAAAAATTATTATTATTTAATTTATTATTATTATTAAATTAATTTATATATATACATGTATCTAGTTCTTTAAAGGCAGATGCAAACATTTCTGTACCAGTCTTCTGCTAATAAATTGGTTTAATTCAAATTATGTGTTGTGTGCATGTAATCAAGAGTATATTGATCTAGATTCATTTTATTTTAATACATTCATTACATTTTTTGGAACAACTTTAAGTCGCTTAAACACAATTATCATCTTAAAAGTATTGCAAGCTTTTAGTGTTCGAAAAACGGTGCTAACGTAAGATGGACATGGCTAACTAAAATAATAATAATAAATTATTGACTAATACTAAATAATAATAATAAATAAATAAATACAATTGAAACAAAATTATGTTAATTAAAGGATGGATCCAGAAATTATGTAGGGGTCGAAAAATAATATTACTTGAAGCGAAAAGTAGCTTAAGATCTAATTACCAGTATTAAAAAAACACAAGTTAACAAGAGATGTAGACGGTCCCCTTTGACCACTGGATCCACCTGCGTTATATATACAGGACTATGCTTTGAATATAATGCATATCGTGTGTATTATACGTGTATTGTTTACTATAGACAATGAAATGAATTTTCGAGCAAAGCAGCACTCATTTTATGCCAGTGTTTGACGTTATTCTAGTCTGAAACATAATTAATTGGAATTTTTCCGTGTCATAATATTCACGAAATTCTCAATTACAAGACGTTTTGTAATAGACATTCAAAGAATTTTTTCTGAAATGGATCATTTCTGACTGAAATGATACTTCATGTAAAATCTTAATTTATTATAAACATTCTGGGGGTTTTCAAATGTTGGTGTCTTTAATGTATCCCCTCCCTCCAAAAATAACTAACAAAACAAACAAAACAAAACAATAATATTCAAAATTAAAAAAAAAAAATCATTAAAAAAAATTAATAAAAAAATACACCCTAAACAATAAATAAATAAATAAAAAATATATGAATAAATAATGCCATCACAAATGCACAGAATCGCCACTTTTTTTATAGTGTTCATGAGTACAGTGGCTCTCAATTCGCCATATACTGGCTTGTGCAGAGATACGATTTGGTTTAAGGTAAGACTTTTTTTTGTATTTCCATACAGAAGGAAGAATGTGCTCAACTTTCACGATCCCTAAACTTCCGTTCAGTAATAGCTAATTCTTTAAACTATTTTGCGCAAGAAGTAGATTAAATAGCACTTGGAAGTCCTTTTATATGGAATATAATAACGGTATGATCATTGTTCTGAAAGTGCAACCCATAACATCATAATAACGATGTCAACACTGTTTTAAAAGTGGTTCACGAGAAACAGCTGTTGTATGGAACATAATAACAATAGGATCACTAGTTCTCAAAGTGGTTCATGAGTGCAAGACGTAATGTCGGCGTTATTGAAAAAAACCTTCCGACTTTATACAGTTATATAAAGAGTATCCTCCCATTTCATATACGTCCCATTTCTTACACACCTTATAACAACATAGGTTATGGCTGAGTGAACGGCTAAACCTAGGACTTCTACCTAGTATGCAATAATGGATCCATCTTCCCAGTTGTTACACAGTCAGATTAAGAACTAATTAAGCAAACCCCTATTAATAATTAAGACACAATAACAGAAATATTCAAATTTATTTATTATATTATAACACATGAACAATATTAATGAGTTTCCATCTCATTATCTAATAAAACTAATGACTGACAGTAAGTTATGATTTTAATAAAAGTTGCTTAATTAAAACATACACATCTACTGTGTCTATATAAAAAAAATTATATTATCTTTTTCATCAGAAATTAGTACAGGTCTGCCTGCATGAGATATGTCTAGCAATTATTTATCACATCTTGAATAATATAAATTGTAATATCACATTTAGCACAGTGTTATAGTACAATGGGGTGCCAAGTGCAATACATACCGCAATATGGTTTCGTGTATTGCGGCATATCTACTTATTAATGAGTTTCCATCTAATTATCTAATAAAACAGCTTGAAGGGCTCATAACTGCTGATCTGCGGAGAAAGCTAAAATCTTAGTCAAAGTATCTATACAAAGTATACAAAATATATAAATACATGCATGTGTATAAATTAATATGAGCACATATGTACAAATAATATAAATATGCATACCAAATACATAAAGTATATATATACCGTTACAAGTTTTCGAATTTTATTTGCTTGTACCAGATATTTTCCTAAGTTATTAAGTTCTTTATTATTAGCAATATTACTTGTATTTAGTAATTGAATAAAACGAAAAACCGTTCTACTGGACAGCTTTGACTGTAATTAGATGTAGTCAATCAAGAAGAATTAATGTCACTTTCAGGTTGCACAACAATCAACAAAGAATACTTGTATTTAATAAAGTGATATTTGTACTACAAAATAGATTTTGATATTTAACAGCATTTGGTCTCATATAATAATGTTTAGGTATTATATGCAATGACGTTTGTTACAACTGTCATTGTTAGCGCATTAGTCATGGGATTCTTATATGTCAAGAATTATTATAAATATGTGTTTCTAGCTTAGAGCACTGGAGGACTACGTTCTGTTCACATGCCTAGTTGTTCTCACTTATGTAACATTTGTTTACTATTATTGTTAAATGTAAAGAGTTTAATACAGCAACTTAAATCAATGTTTTGACTTCTTTGTTATATTTATTTGATTTACAACAAATGGAAAAATACTCAAGATAAAAAGTAACTCTATAAGTACTTACAATCTGTTCTGAAAAAGATCTTCACTTCATGTATCAAGTAAACTTTTTTCAAATCCACCTCCCACCAAACGGATTTAGATGATTTTTCTTGTGTATAGATGCACATATAAAATTTATCACTATCTATTTTACCATCCACTGCCTTCTCTGGCCTTTTAATAGAAGCACCTCCATATGTATGCTTCCTCTCGGCTATGTTTTCTGTAAAATATAACATTCAGCATTTGTAATTAACAAACAACAATACAGGTACAAGCGAAACAGAGCGTTCAGTTCTCGTAATTAACAAAAAGGAACAGAGCCTCAGAGGATACAACGAAATGTAACGTTCATCTCTTGTATTAAGAAAAAACAGTAACTCAGAGATCAACAAAATATAAAGTTCACCATTTATGATTAATGTTTACAAAGGTTATTTATTTGCTAAAAATATGCATTATATAGCGATACATATATATTATAATTAACATAATATAATGTGCGCATTGTGGGGAATGGTGAACAGAATCAATTGAAAACGGTTAATACATGGATAATAAAAATATGCAAAATAACAGAATACCTCATATACCAATAATGTCTGCTCTGTCAGTGGTAGCAGTGGTTAAACATTTACTCAGTTTATTTAACTGTTTTATGTAATCACTGGACAGTAGTTGTGAAATTTTAAATGTTGATGGTTTACTGTAATAGTACAGGACTGAGAATTGCAATTGAGAAAAACAGCTGAATTTTTTTTTAAACATAAACAGAAGTACATTTCATGGAAAACCAACAAGAATGCACATTTCCATTCATTGGGAGGTTTTAAGGATCACAAGCCAAAAATCCTTGCTAGGGAGCGAAGCAACCGATCCGGTGAAGAGTTTTGGAGGGGGCGGTTCCCCCTCCCTTGATACAGTTGTTTAGGCAGTTCCTGATCAAGTATTTTTGAACTCGTTCACATGAGATCGTATATCAAATTTTCATTTTATTTTAATTTTAATACAACAAACAATTACTTACTTTGCTACTATAACAATTAAAACGAATAAAATATGTAGTTTGAAGTCCTAGACGATTTTTAAAAATATGTTGCGGATAATTTGGGTAGTTCCAGATCACGCCACCTATCGATGCTTACAAGTAATAAAAATATATTTTTTTCAAGTGAACATCTTTGAAAAGGTTGGCAATAAAAAATAATTAATTTTTAACTGCAGGATTTCGTTCCATAAACATTACAAATATCGCATTTTAAAATAATTTTAAATTACTAAAATTTATGCAGAATAATTTTTAATTATGTTTTGAATGTTATCGTGATCAGTTTGTGAATTAAAAAAATCCGCATTATGCCGATGTTTAAAGATTTAAATCTATATATTTTCACTTTGAAATGTGTAAATATAGACATGACCTGTTTACAGAAGGTGACATAACCACAATCCAAGCATCTGATTGGCTTCAGTGAATGTTTACAAACAAACAAGTGCTTTCGTTGTCATTTGCCTTGATGGATTTATTAGATCGTGGAATGATTTTTGTTTATTAATATTTTATGTTGCTTATCACCTTTAGTATAATGACAGCTGTATTTAAATATTTAGTCACTTTATTATTATATTGCTATTTACTGATGTAAAAAATTATAACAAATAATTAGTAAACAAAATTAAAATAAACATTGTGTATATTTATTTTTAAATTGGCTTTAACCTACTCTTTTTTTTATATTGTTATATATATATATAGTTAAACATTTTTTTTTGTTTTTTTATATACATACATGTACATGTATACAATTGTTTTTAAATAAAAAAAGCAGATAATAATGTGATTTTGCTTGCTGCTAATGACCTTTCCAACATTAATGGTGCTGCATATATAATTAACTAGGTTTAATAATTCTCAACTCTCTTATTTTTATTTACCTCTATACATTCCACTGAGGTGTAGTAAGTGTTAACCATGCTAAAATGGTTATACAGTTCCAATCCCATAGCATGGCTGTTATCTTGGTCATTACCGGTACTTTGTTAATTAATCAAATTAATTACCTATAAATGCAGTCTAATTGTTTTCTTGTAGCCCTTGTCATAAGCTTTCCATTTGTACCTGGATATTGTTTAATGTAGCACAAGAATTAAGAAAGTTATGTATACGTTTTAATATCATTGATTTGTATGTGTATATGTTAGAAAAGAAATGTATATATGTTAGAAAGAAAAGTTGGAAGTTTCTACAGTGTGACCCCCAACAGGCGATGTTTACTTTTATGCCAGGGAGTCTTTAAATAAATGAATGAATGAATAAATTAATTTTAAAAATAGAGTCATAAATTTTTTATAAACATAAAAATATAAGAAAGTCATTAAAAGTTGAGTAAATAGCTTACCTATAGGAAAATGTTTCTTCAGATTCTTAACTAGTTTCAAAAAGTTTTCTCCTAAATGTAACGAAAAACATATCAATTACTGTTTTAACGACAGCCCATCACTATATAATAAATGTTCAGCACACCAACACTATACAGTAAAATTAATGTTTAATATCAATGTAACACTGTAGTAAACGCTAAATATCAATGTAACACTGTAGTAAATGTTTAATAGGAATGTAACACTGTAGTAAGTGCTAAATATCAATGTAACACTGTAGTAAATGTTTAATAGCAATGTAACACTGTAGTAAATGTTTAAAGACACCACAACAGGTGTAATAAATGTTTAACGACATAGTAACACTAAGAAGAAAATGATTAAGTGGTCGAACTGTCGGAATCATGGATGTTAGATACTGGGAACAAATGGCAGTCGAGACATAACATTTTTAATCATGATACCAGCTCCAATCCAGTGTGAGTGCTCCACTGTTGGTTTTTGAAAGGTCATGGTATGTACTATCATGTCTGTGGGAAAGTACGTATAAAATCGATATTGCTGATAATCGGTAATATTAGCCTATTTTGTTGTGGCGGGTTTCCTCTAAAAACCATGAGTCGCTAAACACTACATGTCTAACACTTAATAGCTACTGGATAAACGTGCTAGGGTGTCGTTAAACAACTAATCTATATATATATATATATATATGTGTGTAGAGCCTACAAAATTTGAGGCGGCAATCAACAATAAATCGTTACAGCTGTCTTCATAAATTTAGTTTGCAGCAGCATAGTAGTGCTGTTGTATATTTTTTAATATTTTATGCAGTACACTTTATTTTCTAAAACATGCCGCCGCGGTTCCACAGTAAATATATTAAGGGACAGCAGTTAAGTACCGTCGCAACATTGTCTGTATTTCAAGGGCTGCATATACAACCAATGAGTTGTAACCAGGACAATCTGCTGGGAATACAAATGAGACCTAGAATTTTCTGAGGTCACCTGTTTGGGCAGTCTAGTGATTCCTTGAATTTTGTCTGTTACATGAAACAAAGGATTTCCCTGAATTCATGATCGGGCTACCTAGTGATTCCTTGAACTTTGTAAAACCTAGAGTTTTTTTGATGATCGCTGATCAGGATCCCCTGGATTTTCTCTATTCACCCTAGTTCCTTCTCTTGTACACAAGCCCTACATTAGTTCAGAACGTGTACACACAAAAGGCGTGCTTAAAGTTGCTCAGATAATCATTCTGAACACTAGACCTTGACTGATGGGTAGGTAATACATGTACCTTTCCATTTTTATTTTGAATAGTGGACAATAAAAGGTGCTTACCAAATATTTGCACTTCACAAAAGTCGAGTTTTGTTTCAGCAGGAGGATTTCCGCCGTTATCAGTGGCCTGATAGAGAGTGACATACTTAGCCGTTCTATTGCAGTTAATACTAAAAACATCTGGAATATTCGACCCGTCCGGTTTGCCGATCACCTTACCACACAGATATCCCTTGTTAACCTGTCTAGGCATGTTAGAGAGGTACACGTGTATACCGTTCCTCCTCCTTTTAACTGCATGTAAAAAAGACAAATCCAATCAATTTTATTGACAGTCGAAAAAAGGTCTATAATCAAATTTATATAACAAAACGAAGGCATCAGAAGCGAGTGTAGAAGAGGATTCAATTCAATTCAATTCAATATTTTATTAACGTCTCACCTTTTAAAATACAACAAAATAATAAATATATACAAGTCTAATAATAATAATACATTGATACATGTATTTTAAAAGCCACTCAATATAGTTAAGAGAGACGGACGTGAAATAAACAAGAAATATATAAAACATTTGTAACAAATAAATACATAAATTTAAATTAATTATAAAATAATTACACCCCTCTATATATATAATCTCGCCTTTTTTTTCTAAAATAAAATGCCATTTTATCATCACATAAATCAAAATCTTTAAAACTTTAACAAATTAATACAGCATTATTATAATATTAATTAAAACTTGATTCAAATCATTGTATAATGGACAAATTAAAATAACATGGGTCTTCATTTTCAATGAAATCCTTAAGAGTTAAAACAAAATCTTTCATTTCTCAAAATGTTTTCATATCGACCAAGAGCATGTTAGAACTACATGTAACTAAAATCCATTGCCAACAGTAAATACTTTCTGTGTGAGTATGGGTGCACGTCTTTGTGGATACACGTGTGTATGAATGCGTGCATGCCAATGTACGTGTTTGGGTAGTGGTGGGAGCCATTAAACTAATGATTATTATCTCTGCTATTTACTGTCACAGTCCATGCTTATGAAAAAACATTTAATGATATTTAAATCAATATAACCTGGTTGTAAAACTGCTAAAATGAACATCTGTGGGAAAAAAGATATGGAAAATCTTCTTCTTTTTTTCTGAATCAGTACACCCCATAGTGTCCCATAAAAAAAAATCCCTTTCATATAGCTTTGGACAATTTTTTTCTCAGCAGTTTTAAATTTGTTTCCAAGACCCATCCAAAACATATCAATATAAGTATATATAGTCCATGGACCAAGCAGTGTCCCAATGCGCCCATCCCACGATCCTTCATGAGTATGCCATTTCGTTCAAAGACCTCTCAGGAATAATATTAGCGATGTTACCAGAAAAAAAGTTGGGTATCACTATTTTCCCACCATTTTTCAAAATGACCGCCAATCCCAAATTTATAGTCAACAATATCTCGAGTACTAGTTGACGTAGGATCACGATCTTGGTGTCTAATCCTATGTTTTCATGACCAAAGAATTACATGAACACTTTTCTGAGCTTAATATACCATTCCTTAAGGAATAAAGATGCATATCCAAGATGGCCGCTGGGTCATTCCGTATCAAATCATAACCAAAAACATGATTTTTTAACCCAACCTCTTGGAATTTCTGCAAATTTGGTATGGAGGTGCAACTCCCCAAGCTAAACATTCCCCTAATTTTTTTTTTCCATTCAGGTAAGGTTTTACAGGTAGAATTGACCAATTTTGCCCCCATTTTTCGGTGCGGGCAAACTTCAAAAATTTACAATATCTTATTGTGAACAAAAAATAATTTCTCTATTAGCCATGCAAGTAAATATTGGTACAGAAGTATTTTCAGGTATGGAGATTTAAAAAAACACTTCATTTTAGAGGTATCTCATAAACAGACAAATCTTTAGTAAGTAAAACATGCATAGGTTCATGATTTTAGTTTGAACCACTCCGCACACTTGAAACAAGATGAAACATGCATTTTTGTGATCTACAAGGTCGTTTTAAATTTGTGTATAAGTATCAACTTGTTCCAGTATTGCTTCATCGATAAAATCCTTGTTAAAAAAAGTTAAAAACTGTATGCAAAAATGACTATTTTAGTCAATTTTAATGAACTGTAACACATGTATATAAACAATGTTTTTTCACATGCTTTTTTTATTCAAGTCATTAATTGTAGCAAAACACAGAATATGGACATGGGCAAGTCTCATTTGTTCAGTTCTAGGTATTTTTGCTGAATTTTTGTTATATTTCTGGCTTAAATGTGGTACTATCTTCCTGTGGTTGTTTTTGGAATGTCAATTGTCATTAAGACATGCCATTGGTACCCAACATGTGTCATCATTTGTTGGTCAGTAAAATGATTTAGCTGGACCACTTGGGTGCTTGAATTTAAATACAGGCTCTTGGTTATGTTTTATTTATTTAAACAATGTGACTAGAAGTTCAAATTCGAAAGTCACAATGACATATAAACAAGGCCTCACTGACATTGGGTGAAAAATTGTCATTTGTTTACAATTTTGTTAAAATGTATACACATTGCATTTAATTGCATAAGAACAAAGTGTATGTAGAGTGTTAAAATTGTTCTATACTACTTGTTTTCCATTGACCTGCGTGAAAATAACACATTTTAATTTGGGATTATTTTGTAGTTAACGAATCGGATGTAATACGCTTAAGCACTGATTTTCTATATTATTTCGTATAGTCTGTTTCCAAAAAATGGTAAACTATGATATAAGTTTTTTTTTTTTTTTTAAACACTCAGCTTTAATTGTTGTGTTTACAGTAGGATTAATAGATGACTTTGTTAGTGTTTACTTCATACATGTTTATTGAAAATGCAGATGATAGTAATACAATACAAGATTGTTAAGGAAATTGTTCTGAAATAGGTTCTCTTTAAGAATGATAAAATTTGATTTAATACTTCTTGGAATTTGATGATGAAAGTTGGCATCATACCATGAAATAATTTTTTCATCCACCTATTGGCTATTGTTCTCAACCAAAAACGTGCAAACCAGCTAGATAATTAACATTTGCTTAATAAGATATTATCTCTATCTACTAGCATTTTAAGCCTGTATGTGTTTATTAAAATTCAAGTGGATTCACCGTTTCGTGTAAATTTAATTATACTCAGTTGGATTCTTGGAAACTATTAATTATTAATATATATATATATTTTAAAATTATTTTTATTATTATTAAATTGATGGTCGCCAGATGGACTACCTTTGTAAAATTTGTAGCCCGTATGGAATAAAGGTTGCCACGGGCGATTGGGCGACTGCTAATTTTCAACCCTTGATAAATAGTAAAGAACATATTCCTCTGTATCATCACTGTCAGGGTTGCTCAAGTCCAGCCAAGAAACCCTAGTTACAAACTGTTACCTAAATTCAATACCAAAGATGTTCAAGGTGCCCATCTGAAAGGTATGAGGTATGACCATTCACGGCAGTGTGGACATCGGCTACATGAATACGTGCTCAGCATTATATAGGTATAGTCATCTAATAGTGTGCAAGATAGATGACTTAAAGCAGAACATTTGAGCAGTGAGGAAAAAAACACTCAGTTAACCATTCTGTTGGGGAATTATGGAGCCATCTTTTGAACTTTATTGTGTATTGTAATTTATTGACGACGACCCCATCAGAATGTGGAATTGGGTGTACTTATCCCCTGCTCACATGTCCTACTTCAAAACATCTGTCTTGCAAACTATCAGATGCCTATATGGAGGTAGGGATACATTCATTCAGCTGATTCCCACTGTAATTAGGGTTGGGTAAATCTGAACAAAATTTGGTGCATAGCATTTTCTATGGCCATTTTCGATGCTGAATCTGAATTTGTTGGAATTTTTTACATCTGAATTCCGATGAATTTTGACCTCCAGAACTTTAATTTTTTTTTAAATTACCCCCTCAAAAATGGTAATTTTTGACATTTCCTGGATAAATGAAACTAATATGGCATGTAACATATCATTTTATGTTTTCCATGTCAAGAAACCGAAGTACATGTACATGTATATTCAGAAACTTTAAAGAAAAGAGTGAAAAAGTTGTAGATTTGACCAATTTATTCCCCAACCACAGATGTATAGGACTGTATTTAGAGGATGCAAGTTACCTTAATTTGAAACTTGTGGCAGATTATTTGTTACGTAAAGAGGATAGGGATGACACTACTAAGGCTGGTGGTCACAAACTTTATAATGTGAAAACTGACCATATTACGGCGATGGGGCCTAGAGAGCATACGTAGACGATACTGAATCTCAATTCAGTCCACTTTTTTTTAAGTCCCAGAACCTTCATTTTGAAAATAATTACCCCACAAAAATATCCATTTTTAACTTTTTTTCTGGACAAATGAGGCTATTATGGCACAACATTTTATGTTTTCCATGTCAAGAAATAGAAAAATATACTTTGAAATGGATTAGATAGGTTATAAAGCATGCTAGTCATTCTGGTCAGAATGAAGTAAAAACTTTACAGAACATGCTAAAGTGCTCTGCTCATTTGGTACTATCATGCATGTGATAAGGTTTTCCGAAATATAGAACAGAAGATTGGAGTGCAGAATCTTCTGAAACTTTCTGCTGGAAAAATACACAAGATAAAAAAGTAACTATATCATAACTTACAATCTGTTCTGAAAAAGATCTTCACTTTATGTATGAGATATGTTTTTTTTAAATCCACCTCCCACCAGGCGAATTTAGATAAATCGTCCATCCACCAAGCAGATGATTCTGGTTTTATGTCGACGCACATATAACTTTTATCAGTATACAGTTTACCATCCAATGCCATCACTGATGTGTTACTGTAACCACTTCCATAAGCATGCTTCGAATAAGCTATGTTTCCTGCAAAATATAACATTCAGCATTTGGGCAATTCCACTGTGATGGACGTTACATTCAGAGAGACCGAAGATCATTCCAACTGTCCTGGTTGCTAGATTGATAACCTCAGGAATTTCACCCTGTATATGTGACATGCCAATGTCCAACACTATTTGATACCATAGGAAAAATTCCCAAGGTATACCTGTGGCATGGTAGGTAATTGGAAATAACTGCGTGACGGACGTTACATAAAAAAGGACATGGTTAAAAATGAACAAACTTTATTTCAAAATTCTTTGAAATGCTTAACTTGTACAAATAATTTTTGCTATGGGAGTAATTGTAACATATCTATAGAAAACAACTAATTATAATTCAGCTTGAAATCGAAAGTATGAAGAAAATAATTACATAATTATGTGTGATGGACGTTACATGACGGACGTTATGGTTTTGTCCAATGACATAAAGTGAAGTTCTATGTCTCCAAAAGGAAATACTTTGTCTACTGCTTTGATCATAAAAGCATTTGAATACAATTATTATGAATAGTATTATTTGGATTTTAAGTACTTAATTAAACTGTCATGAATGTTTTAGTAAAAGAAAGATCTGTCTTATTTTTATATATAATCTTGTATCATATTCAGACATTGTGACCTTGTAGCAACATCGATGTTTACTTGAAATCAGGAAAATTGTCCCCCCCACCCCCACCCGTGTTGCTCCAGTTGAGCTCAACCCGTATACATAATATTCTGTCGAATCATGGAATATGGCATTTTTAATTACATTGTTTGCAATATTGAAGTAATCTAATAAGTCTTTTTACTGAGTTTTCCTGAGGGTATCAGTCTAACAACCAGGGTAGTTGGAATGAACTTCGGTCTCTCTGAACGTAACGTCTGTCACACACATATTTCCGATTACCCACCATGCCACAGGTAAACCTAGGCACTTATTTCCTATGGTGCCAAATAGTGTTGGACATTGGCATGTCACATATACAGGGTGAACTTCCTGTGGTTATCAATCTAGCAACCAGGGCAGTTGGAATGATCTTCGGTCACTCTGAATGTCACAGTGGAATTGCCGATGTGCATATGATTATTTATGTATATATATGTTTTAGAAATTATTTTTTAAAATTTTTGTTTTATAGTAGGGTAGCGATGTATATAAATAAATTACATGACATTGAAAAAAATGCATAAACCATGTTTGCCAACTTTCTGTAAATATTTGCAGTTTGGATGCTTTGAGAAATGTTTTATTTGTAACATTTTGCAGTTTTGATAGAGTTTTGTAAATTTTAAAGAATGAATCTTTGCAGGTATGGCAGTTTTGTGAAACAACTTTTAATCCATTTTTATTCACTGGCCCTGAATGTTAATCTCAGGAACGTGACAAGACTCACCAACTCACTTTTGACTGTGATGGACATTACATGTAACGTATGTTACATGAAATGTATGTTACAGTTTTCTTTCCTTTCTAAAATTCAAATCACATAATTTAAAAACTGATTGACATATTTATTAACTTTGCTTTGGCTTCTACTAAGAGAATTAGAAAGGACATATTTCCATACTTTCAGATTTTCTTCTAAGTTAAATGAATCAGACTTTTTGTGATGGACGTTACACTGATTGAGCAATCTTCTTCACATCCAATTTTTGGCAACTTATACTTTCAGAAAAGATTTTAAGCTTCCTTATTCTTTAAAGTGATGCTACTGACATTATAAATTGGATGAAATGAAATGCCGAAGCCAGTTTATTATAGGTGTTTTTGAAAGACTGAAAATAAAGTTTTTTTGACCAACTGTAACCATGAAATTATATCTTATGTTTTGAGGCAAAAATCACAAGGAAAAATTATGCGTCAACAACAATTTTAAGTTTTTCTACAAATAAGGGATCTTATGAATACATGTGGACCCTTTTCATAATTAAATTATGAATTTTTCCCCCTTCATGTCCCTTGAGCCGTGGAATTGCCCATTTGTAATTAACAAGCAACAATACAGGAACCAACGAAATATGACGTTCAGTTCTCGTAATTAACAAACAGCAACACAGGGTCAAGCGAAATATATAGAGACCATTTTATGGTTTTTGTCTATGATTTTTATGTCAACAAGTGATGTGTTCTTTCTTCTTTTCGTTCACCTTAAAGTTTTCACACTTGTAGAGCAGCTCTCAAGATGAAGCTGGTGGTCTTCCGTAGTGCATCCATAGGCCCGTACAGGTTGTCTTGAATGGTTGCAGAAGTTGGCCAAATCTCCTCCCTCAGCAACTGGTAGGTTCTGCATTCCTGGAGGATGTGCTCTGTTGTCGGTTCTGCTTCTCTTCAGGGACACATGGGGGATGGCACGAGGTGAAACCATTTATGCATGTGCTGGTTCAGCTTGTTGTGTCCGGTTCTTAGGCAGAAAATGACCACCTGTTCTGGCCTGATCAGTTGCTGATAGCTGTCATGTGGGTGTGGTATTTTATAATGAAGAGTATGAACAATGTTGAAGAGTATGAATAATTTTGGTGATAGTACTCCTCCCTGTGGCTCCTCTTGCTGCAGAAGCACTTTCTTGCCACTGTGTCCGTCCACCATCACCCAGGCTCTGCAGTTGTGCAGGTATGACTTAGTCCACCAGTACATGTTGCTTCTGATACCACTGCGCTGGAGATTGACAAGGAGGCCATCCTTCCACACCTTGTCAAAAGCTTTCTGCAGGTCTACGAAGGTGGCTAGCATCACCCTTTGGGCTTGGAAGGCGTCCACTATGGCCTGGGCAAGGTGTGTTGTTTGGTCTTCTGTACTCTTGTTATCTTCTGAAGCCAGCTTGCTCGGAAACAATGATGCTCTCGGAGTCCAGGTGTCACTGCAGTTGCTGGTTGACAATATGCTCAATGGTTTTACAGACACAACTTGTCACGCTGAGAGGGCGGTAGCTCTGAACCTTTGTTTTGTTCTTTCCTTTCTTCAGAACCGGGATCATCCTGGCTTCCTTCCAGCACTGAGGTACCTGTCCTTGTCTCCAGCTAAGGTTGAAGATGTCCAGCAGCTTCTGGAGGTCTGTGTTGCCAAGGTGTTGTAACATTTCAATGGAAATGCTGTCTGGATCTGGGGATTTCTTTTTCTTCAGGATTTTGATGGTCTTCTTCAGTTCCACTAAGGTGATGTCTTTCTCCATCATGTAAGGAATGTTCTTGTCAGTTGTTCTTTCCCTTTCTTCTTGTCTAACTTTTTTCTCCAGCATTTGTGGTATGGTGATGTCACTTTCTTTTTCATATACTTGGGTGAATGCATTTGCAGCTGTCTTTCCTGCCATTGTTCTTTGCCCTTCTTCAAGGGTGATCTTCTGTCCCTTTGTTCCCTCATCATTCAATGCGTTGGTCAATCTCCACAGCTTTGTGGTGTCTCTTTCCATGTTCAGTCCTGCAGTCTTATCTCTCCAGCTTCTTCTTCTAGACTCCAAGTAGGTCTTCATAAATTTGGCCTTGTTTTGCTGAAGCTGGATGTTGTTTTCTTGACTGGGGTTTTTCTCAGCTTCTTCTTTGGCCTGGGTAAGATCATCATGTGTTCTTTGTAGTTCAGCAGTCCAGTAGGGGATGTAATCTTTTCTATCCCCCCCCCCCAGTGGGATGGTTTCCTTGGCTGACTTGATTATGCTGGTGTTGAATTCTCTGATCACATTGTTGATGTTCCCTCTAAAGCAGTATCTTTTGTGACTTCATTGTTGCGCACGCTAAAAAGACACAATTTTGCCTTTTTATAGTTCCACCTTGGGTGTTGAGGTGAATTAGCTGTTGTACTTCCAGAAAGAAACAGGAGGACTAGTTGATGGTCACTTCCTCCCAACTGAGATCCCACTGTTCTCTTCAGATGTTTGTGGAAGTCATCGGTGCAAAATGCAAGGTCTGGTGTTGTTGTTGAGTGCCAGCAGTGAGAGTAGAAAGTGAATTGGTCTAGGGGGTCGTTGACAAGCATAACGTGTTTTTCATCTTGCCATGCTTCTGTATCTTCTCCTCTCCTGTCTAGTGAGTTATATCCCCAACTTTGTGACTAGCTGATGAAGTCTCCGGTGATGAGAAAACCACTGTCAGGGATCTGAATTGTGTCAAGTGACAGCATCTTGTCATTGGGGCAGTAGTAGTTAACAATGTCAAGAACAGTGTTTTTGGTTGTAACCTTGACCTCAATATATTCTGGATCCTCCATGAATCTCTTAGTCTTGCTGGCAGTTAGGTTGTTTCTAACTAAGGTTGTCACTCCACCTTTTTTCCTCCCCTTTCGATCACTCCGGAAAACTTGGTATCCTCTGACCTTAACTAGTTTTCCCTCTTGCAGATGTGTTTCTTGAATGCAGCAGATGTCTATGTTGTTTTCATGCAGAAAGTGTTCCAGTTCCACTTTCTTGTTAGTAACCCCTTCTGCATTCCTGTGCATGATGTTGGTACACAGTTTCTCTGATGATTTGTTTGCCAGTAACTCTACTTCTTCGACCATTGGCTCCTCTGGGCTTTCTAGTAGGATCTCCAGTAGCTGAGGGTGGGCTCCTTCGAGGTACGGAGCCCGGCACTGCACCTGCCTGGTGGATCTGCACAGGGCAACCACCCTTTCTGTCGATTCTGTCTCAAAATGTCATATTGACTGTTGTTGCATGGTGCCATGGTTTGTTAGAGTGTGCCATGCGGCCCAGCACCTCCAACTTCAGCACTCGAGGTTTCTGTCTGGGTTACCTCACCCATAACTTCTGGCCAAATGACCTGCCCTGAGAGCACAGGGGAGTTGTTTTTCGATGGTTCCAACCCATAGCTAGGGCTTATGGCGGCCCTTATCTACCTGCTGCACCCGTCGTAGGACATATGAGGCATTTCTTGGGGGGCTGCACTGCTACCTGTTACCCCACCCCATCCTGATAGGAACATCGCCAGTTGGTCCGCGACTTCTTATTCGTTCTGAAATTGGGCTTATTTTGCAGCTAGCCTCCATATCTAAAGGCCATTCCACCATCCGCCCCCTGTGGACGTGCCTGGTTGAGGATGGCTACCCCACCTCCAGGAATTTTTTTTTTTTTAAATATTTGTTTAACGACCCCCCCCAGCACAAAAATAAATATCAACTATTGGGGGTCAAACATTGGTTAAAAATAGCATTGCAATTATTTAAAATAAATCAGTGTAAAGAGCTGATATATTTTAGTATATACAATT
>JAULBS010012139.1:0-41530 GCA_032355785.1 Symmetromphalus regularis | reverse complement strand
GAAAATATGCAGCCGGTGCTCTCTTTCCCCTCTCGTCAATGTTACCTGATTTGTGATTCGTCGAATTATCGGCGGAACTTTGCGGAAATCCAATCACAATTGATGTTACACAAATTTTTGGGGATCTAAATTTGCTGTAAATACATTTTTATCTGCAAAAGAACCAGTAGCAAATATTCACAATTTTAAGTTTAAAGTGCCCCAAAAAGCAAGCATTTAATGTCCTATTTTCCAAAAGTTTCTTGCTCAGTTTATGACAGAAAATGCCGTTACAAGCCATTTGTAAATTAGACAATGATGTGACGCTAAATGAGTATTTATCCATTTGTATAACAGTCAAAGTGTTATTGCTATTAAAAAAAAAAGTACGTTTATCTCTTATTACATATATGATTATGTTAGAACTTGGAATCATTCACCCAACGATCTTTTGGCCGAATGGTTACGTGTAGTTTATTACTAAAAACAAAATAATAATAATAAAAACATTTAAATTAAATATGGTTAAAGTGACAGTTCTCAAAACGTCAAATAAAGTAATACCCACTTTTTGAAAGAGTATGACTGTATTTGTGTTTTATTTCTAAAATATGTTAAATTATTGGAGACGATAATACATCTTCAATGAAAACAAACCATTCTGTCTGCATGCACGTGTTTGCTTTTTTATAGCCTACATGTAAAACTGCCAAATGGACAATCTACGTCAACAGCACAATTAATGTTAACAGTCTTTACATCAACACTAACGTCTGGCTTGGTGTGGTCTTTTCACTACGTACTAACCTCACCATCTATTACACACCCAAAGCATCTTGTTAGAAGTACACGACGACCACCTCGTCGTTGTACGCCCTTGTCACGATGAAGTGCTGAAAGCAAACTGAAGTTATTTTGCTCAAATTAAATAGTTACATCAACGACGTTATCAGAAAAATATATATAGCACATTTAACAAACTGGATGTAGCAAATTAGATATCACTTTACTGAATGTTGTCTGCCATAAGTTGTTTTCCTGAAACGTGTCTAGGATTTCACATACCAGATTGGGGGCGGTGTTGGGGGCGTAGGTAGCGCGTGTAACGGAATAGATATCTGGGATATCGTTCTCTTTTTTAATGTACATGTACTGCAAAATTAAATATTTTCCGCCAAAACAATGCTATACGATCCCTCCCCCACCCTCATTAAATCCGTGCTTGGTGTCTGAAAGAGGTTGTCATCTGCTAAAATGAACGTTCTGATATTTACGCATTAGTGTATATTGGGGCGGGTGGCATTTTAATTTTGGGTGGTACTAACTGCACCAAGAGCACTAATAGGATTGCAAGACAGCCAAATATAAAAAGTGAAATTGGGAGGGGGCCATAGAGCTTATGCCTCCGAGCCCCCCATATTTGGCTAACCCAATTCAGTGCCGGCGTAGCCGTTTAAGTATTGAGTGACAAGACAGAATAGGGGCGTCATCAATCATTTCAAGGATGCCTACAACGTACTCAATAAATGTATCACATATGCAAATCTTAAAAGCTACAGGACGTATTAAATAAATAACATAAGTTGCATGATGTATCGAGCAAATAAATCGAATATTATAGGGCGCATATTGACGCAAAAAGGGCGCTATAGATTATTGGAGGGGCAAATGCTTCTCTTCCCCCTCAGAGGGCTCCACGTGATTCGCCCCCCCCCCTTTTCTATATACATTTTTTTTTTCCTAGTATAGGTCGTGAAAATTAATAATTTTGGACCACTCCTCTTTCCGAAATCCTGTACCCGCACCTGTGCCGTCTGTGATTACCACCTCGTCGGAACTCGACTTAATTATGTGATTTTTATGGAAATAGGAGGTATACCATATTGATATTTTGTCTTTGAAGTCATAATTTCGATTGTCTCTTTCTTGGAAGTAAAAGTTGGAGACGTGTTTGGTTTCTTTCATAAACCGTTTGTTACAGTAATTTAGTTTGAAAGAGTACACTCACTGTCAACTTATTTGACGACAAATGAGTTATTCAAGTATGTTTTATTTTATTGTAACTGATCGACAGAGTTGTTAAATTTAATTGCTTTAGGCACCTGTGGAATATCTCATAGGAATTTTCTAATAGTATGGTCCGTGGCTAAATGTTATAAATTGTGCTCTTTCTGACATTTGGTGATTTATATAAAGCGGTACCCATCGACATGGTATTTGGATGTTCTAGCATAGCCAGCATTAGGCAGACGAGGCGCTTGCCTTGTCTGGAATTTCTGCAGATTTATTTCATTTATTTTTCCCATGATACTGATATTTATTATTCACATGGTTCAAGCTCCCAGTGTCTGGGTTTGCCTCTGCGTTTTTCCCTCTCTGGCTACGCCCCAGGGATGCCAACTTGAATTTTAAAATCGGCGTATTCTCAAGCTAAAGACAGAGTTTTAAGACGTGTGAAAAATTGCTAAAACTTTGACATAGCCTATGAGTAATAAATCAGTGTGCTTTTGTGGTGCATTTATCGTATCTTAGTTAAAAATAAACAAATATGAAACATTATTTCCATGTCAACACCCGTATGTTCGTGGTCTACGGATATATAGTAATAACAATAATGAACTTTTGATAACATTCATTGCTAGCTAAGGCTGCCAAGTTTCACAATTTACAAAATGTTTACATATTGTCACAGTGCAGAATTACAGAATCACGAACAATAGCAAATTAATTGGTATATCTGTAATTCGTTTATACTACCTAATATACTTCAGTGGCGTTGGATCGAAATGCATACTATTGAGGGGGCGGGGCTGTTCCTGTTTCTGAACATCAGAATTTGCCAGTGAATAATTCAACAATAAATAGGGAACATGTGTATGACAATTATTGGGGGCTGCAGTCCCTCACTCCCCACCAACCCCTGGCTCTAACGCCCCTGTACTTAATAAGTAAATCCAAACTGATATACTGGTGGAGCGTGGAAAAGGTAGTGGGGTGGGAATGCAGGAGGCTATGAGAGAGATTTATTTTATTTTTATCAATCATATAAAATAAATTTTACCCCCGCTTTTGCTGTTATAAAACTTTTATTAAATAAAATGACACATGTAGGTGAAATTATCTCTTGCTGATGTTTTCACTGATGGTCCGTTCCAAACGTATTTAATATTCTTGCATTTTGAAATTTGCTTTTAAATGTACAGAATGTCGTCTGACTGTTTTAAAGATTGGTTTGCCAAGCCTGTCTCTGTATTCATATCCTAACTTATCCTAAATTATCTCTTGCTGATGTTTTCACTGATGCTCCCTCCCAAACGTATTTAATATTCTTGCATTTTGAAATTTGCTTTTAAATGTACAGAATGTCGTCTGACTATTTTAAAGGTTTGTTGGCCAAGCCTGTCTCTGTAGTCAAATCCTAACTTATCCTAAATTATCTCTTGCTGATGTTTTCACTGATGGTCCGTCCCAAACGTATTTAATATTCTTGAATTTTGAAATTTGCTTCTATATGTACAGAATGTCGTCTGACTGTTTTAAAGGTTTGTTGGCCAAGCCTATCTCTGTAGTCATATCCTAACTTATCCAGACATATGTAGAATTAGACGCAGTTTCTTCGTTATAAGTTTTAACACGTTGGCAATAAATCTACTTGTGCTCTGTACTTCAAAGGAGATTTGTTTGATGTAGTCACTGTTTCAGTTTATCATTAAAGGTAGAAAACTGTATACAGGTATTGTATTACCTTGGCTGTGTTTAATAACACGTTTAATTCGGTAGAAGTCGATAGCGTCGCCGTTAGAGAATAACATTAAACTATAAATGTACCACATACATGCAACCAAATAAATAACATATGTTACATGACATATGGAACAAATAAATTATATTTTAGGGCACATATTGTCGCAAAAAAGGGCGCCGTGTATTTTATGGGAGGGGGCAAATGCCCACCTTGCCTCCGATTACACTGGCCCTGCATTCACTTCAGTATCCGGGTTTACTGTAGCGGATCCAGAGGGGGGTCAAGAGGGTTCTCTTATTATTAAATTTTTTGTTTTAATACATTTTCCGAGTGGAAGGACATGAAAATTATCCTTTTTTTTCCTCAGTCCTATTCACCCATTACATATGGATTCGCCCCCTCCCCCCTTTCAGAAATCATGTATCCGTACCTGGTTTATCGCGAGCGCTAGCAAACAAATATGTCACTGAACTGTACACCAAAATAATACTATGAGAACTAGTGCAATCGCCCGCTGGGACTGGTGAAAACATCTATTGTAGTGTTCTAAACGCAGTGTTGTTTGGGGTAAACATATTTTACAAATAAATATTTTGACAAATAAATTCATTTGATGAAATGCTATCAACAAGCTGGTTATGAAGTTTCTGCATTACGTTCAGTGTTTGGTTTACTGGATATAAATAACGCTTTTAATGTGAAATACATGTGAGAATAAATAATACATTTTACCAGGTAATGAAAATCTGTGGTTTAGTAATGGGGAGACCAGGGCAAAGTGGACCAATCGAATTTGTTTTAGACCTGGTGGCTTTGCCTAATCTTTTAGGGTAATGTTAAACCATTGGTGTAGACAAGATTTTACACTGTTGGGGGGGGGGGGGGATTTTATATTATGGGGCAACTATACAGAAAGTACTAATAGGATTGTAAGACAGGAATATAAAAGGTGGCGAAGGAAAAAAGTATGATTGTTAGGGGAGAGGTGGGGGAACTTGGTCCCAGTGGATCAAACTTGTATACAACATAGGTCTTTATAACAACACAAACTCAATTCATATAAATGTAACAGAAAAATATCAACTTCCAATGAGGGGATTCGAACCATGACATTCAATTTGAGAGTCTAGTGCTCTAGCAACTGAGTTAACAGGGAAATTCTAAATAGTAGCACCTTACCTCGGCAGACGAGGGGCTTACCTCATCTGGATTTCTTTTATTTTTTTTCCCCATGATACTGATATTTATTATCCACATGGTTCAAGTTCCCAGTGTCTGGGTTTGCCCTCTGGCTGCGCCCTAGCTTATCCTAACACTACCTTATAATTTTCTTTTATTATATTTTTTTAACAACGCCTTTAGAACAGATTGACTTATTAATCATTTATTGAATGTCGGACATTTGGTAATTCTGACATGCAGTGTTGAGACAAAACCTGCTACATGTTTTCCATTAGTAGCAAGGGATCTCATATGTAAAGTGAAGTTTGTTTTATTTAACGCCACCTCTAGAGCACATTGATTTTTATCTAATCATCGGCTATTGAACGTCAATCATATACTCATTATCACATGTGTTTAGCCACATAGGCTAATTTTTTCGATAAGCAGCAAGGGGTCTTTTTATATGCGCCGTCCTACAGACAGGACAGCACATATGACGGCCTTTGATGAACCAGTTGTGGATCACTGGTTGGAACGGAAAATAGCCCAAACAGCAAATGGGACTACTGAGAAGGATCGATCCAACGACCGACCGATTCACAGGCAGACACTCTACGGTTTGAGCTACATCCCGCTCGCTTTCTTATATGTAGTTTCTCTCACACCGGACTGCACATAGAACAACCTTTGACATACCCGTTGTTGGACATTATTTGGGAGAGGGGAAAACAACCGTCAGAGAATCAGTCCACTGACAGTTGGATTCTGAGACAAAAGCACCTCAGACAAACGATCTTCCGACAGAACGGATCTAGAGGTATCAGGGGCCCGCCCCCACACCTAAATATTGTGGTTTAAATAACATTTTTTTAAATTATTATTATTGTTTGTTTTTAACGATAAACCATCCAAGGAAACGGCATCATATTATTAGGGCCCGCCTAAATGGATTTTCTGGATTCGCGACTGCACACTATCACTTCCACCAGTTTTACTGAAATACATATGGTACAAAATCACAGAGGACGTTATATACTGAAAATCAAATTTAAACGTATACTTATTATGAACATTTTTCGAATGTAAATTCAATTGGTGAAAGTAGCGGGGTGTAGCGGGGTGTAGCACAAACGGTAACGTGTCCGCCTGTGAACCGGTCGGTCGTCGGATCAATCCTTCTCAGTGGACCAAATTGGAGATTGAGTGGTGCACAACTGGTTTAAAGGCCGTGATATGTGCTGTCCTGTATGTGGGTCGGTGCATATAAAAGATCCCTTACTGCTTATCGGAAAGAGAAGCCTATTTGGTGGCAGCGGGTTTCCTCTAAATAAATATTTCAGAATGACCATAATATTATTATGACTGACGTCCAATAGTCGATGATAAGATAAAAATCAATGTGCTCTAGAGGCCTCGTTAAATAAAACAAACTTTACTTTTTCTTTGGTGAACACGCTAGTTTGTATGATGCTAAAATAAAATACTCAACCTTACTTTTAAAGAATTTCTGGGTGTTATTCCTCTTTCCACATGGGTAACATTAAGACGTTAAATTCCCACGATGATGAATTCGGATATCTACTTTTAATCTCCCTGTCAGTATTGTTCTAATATATAACTTATTGCAAAAATGTAGACACAGACTCGCGTAAATTGACTTCATTTCCTCGTATAAATAGTCTTCTTTTAAAATCAATGATCGCATTTAGTCCGAGGATGTCTTTCACTTAATGGGTTTTGGGAATTAAAAAGTGTTGGTTTGTTAAATGATGGCTGCTTGGTGCACGCCGGTAAAATGTACATAGCCTCGAGGTGTGTGAAAAAAGTAATTACTTTTATTCTCATATCGGTTTTGAGGTTTTGTTATGATGAGATGTATTATTATGGTTTTGTGCCTGGAGAATGAGCATGAGATTGCTATCAATATGCATTTAATCGACGAGTTCACAAGATTGAATGAAAAAAAATATTAAAGTAGGTTAATTATTCTGTTTTACACGAGAAGAAATAAAAATACGGTTTTTGATTTATTTTATTTTATTGATTAGTTAATTTTAATAACGAATGGTGCTGTGTAATAATTAAGTGCACGTGCTTTGGAAACCACCTTAATTAGGCTAAATTCATTTTATATATTATAATTACATAGGTGGCAAAATAATTTGTTTTAATCTAAATAAACCCTGGTAATCTTGCACCAACCGGTGGTGTATCAAATGCCATGGTGTTTGATGTCCTGTCTGTGGGAAAGTGCACATAAAAGATCCTTTCCTTCTAATCGGAAAAAGACCAGTGGTCCACAACTGGTTTATAAAAGGCCATGGTATGTGCTAACCTGTCTGTGGGATTGTGCATATAAAAGATCTCTTGCTCTTTATCGATAAGAGTAACCGCATTAGTGTGGTGACAACGAGTTTCGTCTGTCCTACTAACACTAACCTCTGTCCTGGACAGACAGCACAGGAAGCTGAGCTGTCTGCCAAGGACAGCGTGATTGAACCTTAATTGGATATAAGCACGAAAATAAATACAACCAACCAACCAATCGGAAAAAGAACCATATGTGGTTGTAGCGGCTTTAACTATTACGTATAACTATTAAACACATCGAATGCGTTTGAAGTGCGTGACTGAATGTGAAAAGCAAAGTTTATACAGCACATTGATTTTAATCTTATCATCGGCTATTGGACGTCAATTACATGGTCATTTATTTAGAGGAAACCTGCTGCCGTCACATAGGCTACTCTTTCCAATAAGCAGCAAGGGATCTTTTATATGCACTGTCCTACAGACAAGACGGCACATGCCACGGCCTTTGATGAACCAGTTGTGGACCATTGGTTGGAACGGAAAACAGCCCAAATTGCAAATGGGTCCAGTGAGAAGGATTGAACCGACGAACGACCGACTGAATGTTAATTACATAAACACGTAAATACTTTAAACGTGCTGTAACGTGTTTATCGCAAATATCTCAAATATCCAGACGATATTTAACTTTGAAAGGTCATATGTGGACATTGTAAGAAATGTTTTTATTTAATAAAAGAGACTAGATAAGACATTTGTATGAAAATAATCACACACTTGCAGTTGTTTGAAATGTTATGCGTTATAAATCAGATTATTAAACCCTTAAAAACATCAGATTAAAATGTCATATATATAAGTAGAAGTGTCCCACATATTACTTACATAGTGAAATCTTGTTTATAACCCAAGGGACTTAATAAATGTGGATGTTATGAGCATGAAGCATTCGTACAAGTTAAAGTCCATACGTTTGTATTACAATGAGACGTCTGAGGTATTTTATGTTACATAAAGGTTCGACCGGTTTCAACGCTACATACAGTATAATAATAATTATTATTAAACATGTCAGTTCATCTATAAAATGCAATAATACTATTAGACAGATGCTGTAGCATGGGCGTAAATCCCGGTGTGGCACAACCCCCTACCCACTTTTTGGAAGGGGGGAGGCGCCTATATAATTATTCCCCCTCCCCACTTTTAGCTTAGATAAACTGAAAATGTCAGTGAAATTAAAATTAAAATGCCTAAATAATAATCTTTACCAGTATTTCTCTTTATTATATCAATGTAAGACTTAACAATGTCAGCTTAGCGCAAATATACCGAAGTACACAAGTGGTCTATTATGTTTGGGGCATGGGGGGCAGCGGGATGGTCCGTCAACCCCACTTTTTTGACAAGGGTATATTCCGAACCCCCTCCCCCTCCCCCACACTTTTTGGAACGGATTTTCGCCCACATACCTAGTTTAGTCACATTTGATGATTGTTCATTTTAATAATACATTCCATTAAAAAAGTTATTAATTATATGTATGGCTGTATTTTGTAAAAATTTTACAAATTTCCAATATGTAGTTGGATATAATAAATTTACTACTCTCAAAACGTGTTCCATTCTAGCGATTATTACATGTGGATTGATTAAAATAGTTATAGTGTACTTCTCGGGACCAAAATGATTTGTTTTGATTAGAGTACTAGTTGGTGCTAAAAATGTTCTCTGCCGCACAGCTTTTTTTTGAATACATGTTTTTTTATGTGAGGGTCCCATATTTTATAGAATATTCAGTACATCTGACATTTTACGGAAGCCCCTCCAGGTTTTAATACTATCACTAAATATGCTAATCTATAGATCTGTATGCTTATGTACGTGTTTATTGTTTTTTATTTCAGAAAAAAAGCAAGTTGGTAAATATTTCAAGCCATGGCCAAGTCCAAGAATCACACCAATCATAACCAGAGTAAGTGTGATAACATAGTACAAATTATGTATGTCATAAACGTGTACATATATATTTAATTTAAGAAGATATCACTATCAGAATAATAGTTTCTGGTATCAGACCTTTTGTAGATGTTTTTCTTGGGACACATATCTGAAAAATCATCTACAAAAGGACGAGTGCTAGAAATATTTTCTAGGCCAGTCAGTTTTATATTAATAAATTATTATATTTATATTTTCTACAAGAATTCATTGTGCTGTGATGTCATGCTTTTTTCATCTATTATGTCACAAGAAGTGCGATTCTTAATGCTTGTTTTATTCTTAATGCTTGTTTGTTCATAAAGCAAAATATTTTATACAAAGATTGAGATGAAATATAATATATTTAATTCAACGGAAATATTTGGAAGTAAAAACGCAAACTGGAATTGTCTATAAAAATATTCAAGCTTTGACTTAATACATATTGAATGTTTAACATAATATATGTACCGTACATCAGACAAGTTTTAAAATATTTTTTGATGGCTTATTGACAAAGGAAATTTCAAGGCCTGTGTTTTATCTTGCTACTTTTTTTTGTTGTAAGGAAAAGAAAGTAAAGAGCTGGTTGTTTAACGATGCATACTTTATTCAGCAGCTATTAAGTGTTGGACATGTGGTTGTCTTAGTTTGTTACTGTAACCCATTCTATTTCATTTATTACAGATAGTAAACATCACAGGAATGGTATCCACAAGCCAAAGTCTTACAGATATCCATCAATGAAGGGTGTAAGTTGTTATTTTCATATCAACAATTCAGTATGTGAAAATATGTCAACAATTCAGTGTGAAAATTATCAGCAATTCAGTGTGTGAAAATCCTAGAAGGGTTTAAAATAAAATTCATCTGGGAAAAAGTGTTTAACCTTCAGACTCGTTAATCCATTGCCTTAAAGTCCCCCAGGAATTGTTATATCTCAGCAGTTAAACAAAGGATAAATTTAAAGATTGTTAATTGATGATAACTTTTTTATTATTCATGGTAGAAGGTTGGTTATTTGTAAAGATAAATGAATTTCATTTAAGAATTATCTCATCATTATATATAAATACAGGTATTTATTATATTAATTCCTTATTATAAGGACATATATTTTCTATGAAAATAAGTTAATGAATTGACCCATTTAGAAAATAGTCACTCACTCTCCGACAACGTGCATATGTCTTGGAAGTGTTATGTCATCTTATATTCGTGATACTATTTCACTTACTTGCATTCCATCTGAGTTTTTATTCTCATATTCCGATTAAACATCACTATCGTGGTCATTTTCCGAGAACACTGTACCACGAAAAATCGATGCCGCCATTACATTTCGATACAAAATTGGCCTGAAAATTGACTAAAAAATTTCACAACAAACCACACTAAATTTTTAACAGGATGTTCTTAGCATTATCTAAACTGAGCATGTCAGGTTATGACGCATTTGGCGGTAAATACAAGTTAAAAAGACACAACAGGATTTGCTGTTCTGAAGTCTGACTGGTGTTTTTTTTATATAGCGGGATTTCCTGTTCCAAAGTCGGAAAGGGTTAAGGGAAAGAGAAGATTACTTTTCTGGAAAATATTGTGATAAGCTATTACCAAAAATGTTTTAGTTGATTGATTTCTACAAAATATAATGTGGGTGGAGGGGTGATATTTCTGTTGCACATGTTGCTAAAAAAAGGTAATAAAAAAACCATGAGTCAACAGAAATTGAAATAAATGTACTGATTGTTGAAATGTGAGGAGAGTCATTTCTGAAACTCATCAAATTGAATTTGCAGACATGAACATACACCTAACATTACGATAGCATTTTGTTGTCAACAGATACATTGAAAATAAAGTAGAAAGAAAATAAAGCAACACCAAAAATATTTAAGCATGTATACACCAAATTGAATAAAATATAATTTCATTTGAATCACATATATTATATATATAATTTATTAATTCTCTGCTCTACTTCTTACGGTATATTAGTACTTAAAAAGCATTATTTGAATAACATTGATGTTTCATAATATTATTTTTTTTCAACAGATACAGTGTAAATAGGGTAGAAAGAAAATAAAGCAACACTCAAAACATTTAAGCATGTACCAGTATACACCAAATTGAATAAAATATAATTTCATTTGAATCATATATATTATATATAAAATTTATTAATTCTCTGCTCTACTTCTTACGGTATATTAGTACTTAAAAAGCATTATTCGAATAACACTGATGTTTGGTAATATTGATTTAGATATTTTATTGTCTTCTTCCAGGTTGATCCCAAATTTTTGAAGAACCTGAAGTTTTCCAGAAAACACAACAAAAAGAATGTAAAGAAAGTTCCAGCCAAATAGATTGGAAACTTCATTTATAACTTCACATGGAATAACGTGTATATTTTGGGGAGATCAAAATAAACACTATCTCCAGCTATTGTTAGTCTTTTGTTTTTTGTTGAGATAATGGAAAAACTCTACTTGGTCTTTTGCCATCATTACCCATAAAGAATTTTGCATTTTGTTCTGCTTCTTGTGCCACCAGTCCTCATTCTTGTTCTTCATCAAATTGTACCACGATTTTTTTGGATTCCCAAATCTTTGCATCATGAAAATTGTGAGAATCCAGCTGTGAATATGATACAGTATAAGTAATTGTATTAAAATCCACTGTATCGCACTTTTATTCAAATCTTTCTATAACTTTGTTGAGCTTTTGACCAAGGTGTTTTGGTCTGGTTACACCCGCTTGGTTTATTTTTTTTATTGTCCCTGTCAACCAGTGCTCCACAACTGGTATATTAATGGTTGTGGTATGTATTAACCTGTCTGTGGAAAACTTCATATAAAACATGACATTGTGCTAATGCTGAAATAACTTGGCAGACTTCTCTGAAAACTACATGTCAAAACTGCCAAATGTTTCTACATTCGATAGCCAATAATTTGCATACATCTGGGTTGGAGGTGGTATTAAGATTTTAAAATCTTTTGCTGATATCTTTCAATTAAGGCACAGATAGAATTTAAACAATTGGCCAGTGTTCTAAATGAATTTAAGTAAAATTCTAACTACAAAATTAGAAACCGTAGCAGTATGTTTCTAGTTGTAGAGATTAAAAATAAATCTGAGTGCTTCAATATTTTGTTTTTGGGAGGCCATCAAAATACTGTTGACAAATAAGGTATCATAGGTATTTTGAAGTCAAATGAAACCGAATAATTTCGTTTGTGGGGGTTGCAGGTGGAGTAAAATTTCCAAACTGAAAACAAAACTTGATAAAGCAAAATGACAAGCCACTTTCAACTATTTTTATTTATTTGCTAATTTTAGGTACATCTGATTCTGCCTGTGATAAGAGAAGCATTGAGCATCATGTGGTGTGATTCATCACAAATCAACATTTAATTTCTAACTGAATCACCAGCAAAGTAAAAAAAAATGCTTTGGGTAGGGGTGGGGTCTTATTTAGGGAAAAATAAAACATTTCCATTTCATTGGCTTCAAAGTACTTTTGGTAAACCTAATATTTCTAAAAAAAATTTATGAAAATGACCCAGCTTTAAAATAAAAGATTGTGGTCATTACTGATGCCACCATCGTCAGTAGGATCTACTCATTTTCCACAAAAACCTGATTTTGACCATTTAGATGGTGATTTGCTCATTTACATCCATTATTCTCTTTTGGGAGAGATGGAATTTTTAATAAAACTTGTATTTGCTAAGGACTACATGGTCAGTGTGCAGTAGGACCAGTTTTGTAAATCTCCATAGATGAAAAACAATTAAAAGATTAGGTAAAACAGTTTGGTTATATGTGCATATCCCACAGTTTGTAATTTATTTCTAAGATTTGTATAGACTCATTTTTATGGTCCTTAGCTGCTAATAGTAATTAAGATTACCATACGAGTATGGCATCACTTTCTTAAACTGGGTGCAATGAGTTATCAGACTGACACTGAGCTTTTTTCACTTTGTGTATTAAGTGGTGTGATATATGGTGTCCTGTTTGGCAAAGTACATATAAAAGATCCATTGCTAAAAATAAAAATAATATAGTCTCAAATATAACAAATAAATTGGAAATTTCATTAATAACATAAATGAGTTTGCGTTGGGAAGACCAGAATAAATCTCATCTTTTGTTAGTAATGGGAACCATTTATATGTACATGTACCTTTTGTCATCATTGCCCATGTAGAATTTTACATTTTGTTGATTGGGCTCTGGCGCATCCAGTCCATTTTTCGTCAAATTCTACAAGAATCTATCTGGATATCTACAGCTGTGCCACATAGAAATCCATGAAAATCTTTTTTCAGTTATACTTTTTTTTAGAAGGTATGAAGTGACTAATCCAGGGGTTCTCAACCTTTTTCATCCCATTTACCCATGGCAACTTTTCAAAGTAAATTTACACACAACCTGTTTTGTTCAGTAATTTGAGTTTAAACTTCAACTATAATAAAGCAACCAATAAAGGGGAAATTTTAACATTTTGATGGATTTTGTCTAATGTATATCGGTCAAACTAAAAACATTTAAAAAAAAAAAAAAAGTTATAAAACAAAATTGAAGGTTTTGTTTACTGGAATTGATTCCCAGATTCTCATAAAAAAAACTTTGATGACCCCTTAATTGTAAGGCTAGCCAAGACAATGAAATAAATTTTGATCACCTATTACCTAAAGTCACATTTCAGTCTGATGTGGAAATGTCTTAAATATACCCTATGTTACAACACCAAATAATAAATGTATCTCTTACTAAACAATTTGCTGGGTGTCAAACGTCTTTCTTTTCAGTGACCAAGAGAAAGACAACTCTGGACAACTTCTAATGATTTTGGTGGATTTTCTTACAATGTAATAAATTCACCTTGCACTGTAAATTCAATTTTTGGTTTATCCACAAAGATTAAATAAACATTTAAAAACTGAATAACAACAACAAGCTGCTCATTATAATATATTTCATTTATTTTTGTTTAAATATTAAAATATAATAGTTACAAAAACACAAAACAATGTGCAAGTTGTTCCACTCTATACAACTTCATAATACATCTAGTTGTTAGCAGTTTACAAAACTATCACATACACTATCTAAAGCTCTGTGGTTGGTTAAGTTTGATTCAGTGCTGTTTTTCTCCTGTAAAAAGACTAGACAATATAACTTATTAACATGAAAACTAATACTACAACAGAATATGGTTTTTTTCATAGGTCTACATAATTTAAATACTCAAAAACATTCCATTTGTATATTAAAAAAAACAACCTCACATAATATATAGGTTCTGATTATAGTCATTTTGTGCATACCTTGAAAAGGCAATTTCAAAATTATCGGGTTTGATGGGATAAACATTTAAAAAAGATTTATGTGATTTAAACTGCATATATTCGTGTTATATGATAGCAGTCAGAGGTGGTTGCAGAAATTCTGAAAGTGGGGTCCAAAGATATTTTAAAGATTTTTAATACTGAAGTTTGTTATCAGTAGTGGATCTAGGGTAGATCCAGGGGTCTGGATTTCTCACATTTCTTGTAATTCCTTTTTTTACAAGTGGAAGGACAGAAATTAACCATTATCCATCACATTTGGACCCACCCCCCTTTCAGAAATCCTGCATCCACGCCTTGTTATAACCAAATTACATTCTATGACACTCCCACTTTAATGATTAGTTTATTTAACAACTACAATTTGCTTGTAATTATCTAATTCATATATAACACACATTCCTGATAACATTAATTACATGACTAAACTGTTTATACATCAAACATATTCTTTGAGCATCAAAAAGATCACATTTACATAAACAATATGAACTTAATAATAAATTTTATTATGTTTCCAAATATTAAAATCTAACAATTGATCATTAGTTTAATATTATTACCATAATAGACCAATAAATATTTTTTGATAATTACTGTGATTAATCAAATTATGTACCCTTATGTTGTATATATATTAATTTATAGTACATGTATGTTGAGATTTGATTTAAAATGGGTAATTTAAAATACATTTCACACTACAGAGCCATTGCAACTAGGTGGAGGGGGGGGGGGCAACTGCCCCCTCAATAATCTACAGTACACTTTTTTTTGCTTTTAAGTATTTGCATGTGGTCCATTTATTGAAACTGTTGAAGGCACCCTTCAAATGACTAATGGCGTGCCTCTATTCAGTCCCCCCTCCCACCCAATATTTAAACAGCTGTGCTGACCCTGAACTAATATGAGTGGGCAAATTGAATTTTATTATAAGGGAGATGTTATCAAATTTAGGGAACTAGTATCTATAAGTAATGAAACAAATACATATGCAATGTTACATATAAAATATTTCATTCACACTATCAATATGTTTATACGTAGACATACAGACCTAATCTTATAAAGATTATTGCACTAAAACTTGGAAAAAAAAGAAAGAAAAATCTAAGACCATTTGTAAATGCTTTTAAATTTGTCCACGTGAACCTTGTTAATATGCATTAATTGTATACAAAATGAAAAAAGCTAGTTTGTTAATAATGCCATATGAAATATATTGCTTTTTATTATAACCATATTGTAAATATATCTACATGTATATAGCTTTCTATTAGTAACACTGGAGAATTGCATATTTGTTAATCATTCATATTGTTTATATTTTTCTTGTATTTTACAATACAGTCAAAGATATGTTTCGCTTTTATTAAAGCAATGTCAACATTCCAGCTTGCAATAATTCATATAGACATGAACATATACTTGTATAGTATATATACTCTTTCTCTCTCTCACACACACACATACTAATAACTCAACTAACTTTATTAGTCTTATTCACCCAGACTTAACCTCACTGCAAGTATCTGAACCAAAACTACATTGGCCACTGTTACCAACAGAGGGTACTTAACCATTTCTGTTAATAATTTAAACCAGTGATGCTTTTATCATAATATACATGGAACAATCAAATTTATTCCACAAAGTGTGAAAATCTCACTTTGGCATCAGAAGTGCTAAAACAGTTGCATCAGACTCTTCTGTAGCAGGATATGGTAGGGATGGATATAAAGTGTCTGACTGATTAAGACTACTAACTCTATCTAAACTAACACTATGTATATATTAGCTTTCAGCTGCACCATTTACAACTACAAATCTACAGAATGGAAAAAAGCACTAATTTCTGTGAAAACAAATCCAACTTTATTTTACAATGTGAATATGATATAAATCAAGAATCCTGTTACTAAACATTTATTTAAATCAGAATCCAAAAAAAAAAAAAAAGTAATATAGAAAAGTATTTTTGTTAAATGTCTTGTAATCATACAGATTTCCAAACACATTAATTTTATAATTAATAATCTTCTAAACAATAAATAACAAAGATTTGTGAATGAAATGCAAGATATGTAAATAAATAAATTTGTCACATTTAACAATTCAAACTGATGTATAGATAATATTTTAAAATATGTTAACAAGACAGACAATAACAGTTTAGTTTATTATGTAAGTGTAAAATGTTTAGCTGTTGGATGGAGAAAAGTTGTCACTACTGTCTACAGTAATTAACTGCAATGTAAGTCATTGGATATATTTAGCACCAGATAAAATAATCAATAAAAACACTATTTACAAGTTAAAAGTTTACACATGTATTGTGAAAAACTACAGATACATACTAGTTAAAATATAAGTTTTAGTTTACATGGAATACATTACTGGATTGCAGAACAACGAATGTGTAGCAAAGTTATTACACGAACCTTCATAATAACCATCTAATTCAAATGTCAAAATAAATACCTTATTCTACTGTTTAAATGCACAGAGCGGTAAAAAAATTTTTTTCCCCTATATTTGTCATTCGTTTAAGCGCACGTTTTCCTCCTGATGTCAATTTAGAACGGCCAAAAGATCGGGATTTCGAAGGTGGGATCAGCTTTTGATGTTTACATTTTTTGAATTTCGTGATCCGGGACATGTTCACGTTGCTCGGCAGCCACGAGGCAAGGGTGTGTGCACTTAATAGAGCATGTGTGCTTAAACGGTCGAATACGGTAGTTGTCAGCCTTTTTTTTTTGCATAATAGTTATGTTTGGAGGTTGCAATTCATTGCACATAATGTAATAACCACTTTGGAGCTAAGGTTTCAAATATTTACTGATCATGTTACAGAGGTGTCACCTGGAATAACTGATATCTGTATGACCATGACAAATAATCTGTAAGATCTGCAAAAAATCCTTACAAATTGTCGAGATTACAAAACACAAATTTGACGTAAAATATCTGCCCAGTACACCCCATTTAAATAACTAGTAGAATTTATTTTTTAATGATATTGAATTTTTTAACCCTTTTTGTAAGTATTAAATTTGAAATGAATGCTATTTACCTTGCATATGTAAATCATTTTATGGTTAAGTAATCCAAGCGTGTTTTTGTGGACATTGTGATCAACTGACACTGAAGTCAAGCACAGCAAAATCTGCACCATTTTCAAACATTTTCATAAAAAACATAAATATCTGTAAGGATTGCTTCGTATGCCCATAAGCCCATGCAGTTTACAAAAATCCATAAGATATGCAACAAAAACGTATACGTTGACACCTCTGATGTTCATCACATTGGAAGTGACAGGCCAGATGTTTTTTTATCATCTTATCACATATCCACTTTAACTACATCTATTTGTATGTAGTATTAATTGAGATTTATTTATGCCATTATATTAATGATTAATAAAATATTAAAATAAAAGATCACAAAATTGTAACAAAAATTAACAGATATTTAATTATTCAGCAAATATAAATTCTAAAAAAATATCTAACTGCATGCATACTCTCATCATAAAATTAATAAAATAGGTTTCAAAGGACAACTTATAACTAAACTGTACAGTGACTAAAATAAAATATTTTTTATGAGTCATGGTAAGTAGATATAAAGAAGTAGAAAAAAGAACAAAATATGAGGCCTCAAAATAGATCAAATCGATCAATCGACCAATCAAATGTATTTTAATTACCTACCGTAATCAAATTTCAAAAGAAGAATGTAACGATTTAAAATTGGATCTGGAAATAAGAGTCATGTATATTTTCTTCATTCTGTAAAGATTAAAAAAAAAGAGGTAAAATTAAGTTAAAATTCGAACTACACTCTGACAGCAATTTCAGATGTGGCATTTAAACAATGGATCAGTGACCTGATTTTCTTAATGAGGATCAAAACATAGATTACATCAAACTGATTTATGATTTCATCAAGCTGATTTATTATGAGGCCTATAAAATAAAAATCTACAAAATAAAATCCCTGAAAATAAGTAGTCCTGTTTCAGTAGTAAGTTATCTTCAATTCCATTACCTTTCACTTTAATACATTTTAATAATTTTATATTTTTACATGTACAACATTCTAAGAACTGACAAAAAACAAAACGATGGTGCTTTAATAATCGTAGTCCATTTATATGGAAGGTTTTGAATAAACTCAATTAGACAATGGAATTTAATTGGCTCAGAAATATGAAGTAATGGAATTAAAATGGCAGAATTTTCTTTTTCATATGTAAGAGGTTATTGCATTTTATTACAAAATAATAGTGTAAAATTGGTTGAAAAAGGACTAAAACAATAAATATATTTTATGTAAAGTAAAATGAAAATATTGAGCTATTAAAAAATAATATGCAAAGGAGAAATATTGGTATTTTATTAGAACCATCTATTTTAAATAGCAAACATTGTAAACTTTGTATACGATATCTAAAATATCTAACAATAAGGCACTTCACATTAAAATTTTGCATAAGTTTAAAGACTGAACAAAGGAACATCAACATGTTTATATACATACATTTAGTAACAGACATTTCATTATTAAAATAACTTTCTTATTCTAGTTTTGTATTAATTTTGTAATAAATGCACTCACAAGGTCTAACATTCTAGAAAGAGAAATTATTTTTCAGTAAACCCATCTCTATTTAGAAAGTGAATATACAGTAACATAATTGACAGTGTATGTCAGCATAAACAGCTATAATAATATTTTATTATAAGACATAAAAAAAACTAAATATTTATCAGTTTTGGAAACATAACAGAAATGAAATACATTAAAGAAACAATTCTAAATGCTGAGCTATTTACATTAAAACACAGAGTTGAGATATAAGAGAAGAAACCTGTACATCACTTTGTCCTAACATCACAAAGAATCAAATTATTCTTTCCACTTGTTCAACAACACATTTTGTAAGACAAATTTTCATAACAGGTCACTGACAACAAATCACTGGCATAGCTAAGGTGAGGGAGCCATGGGGGCAATGGCCACCAATCACACCATGCTTTTCTCACACTTTTCATATCACCCTCTATCGAAATCCTTTTAGTGCTTTCTGTGCAGTCACTCCCTCCCTCCAACAAAATATAATTGCTACACCAATGCCAAAATCCATACAAACCCGCCACATTTACATTTACGAAGAACAACCAGTATTAAAAGAACATGACATATAAGTGAGCTGATTCAGCTGAAAGCATAGAAGACCAAGTCTTAAAAAACACCATTATAAATATCACAATCTTCCATTATTTCCTTTTGCATAGACATACAACAATACAATGTAACAGTGAAATGCTTATGTGTGTGGTTAATGTCTTCAGAACAAGTTACAAACAACTAGAAGTAAACACTGTCTAAATACACAGGCATGTTATTCTGATGGCGCCGCTTTGTTGGCATCGTGGTCACGCAGATGTCGGTAAATACTCTGTACATATGTGAACACACACTTCCAGTCGGGGTTTTTCATTTTCACCATGTCATCTGTGTCGAGGAGTGGAGCGATGTCTGCTTCTTTTCTGCACAAATTAAAAATATATCATACTGATTAAAACTAACATGAATCTGCATGTTTAAAAAGAAATACTCTCAGTTCACCTCCTAGTCTTAGAGCACCTAGTTTCAAAAAAAGAAAGAAAAGATTGTTTCTTTAATGACACACAAGCTCATTATTTTTTATTGATTTTTTAAATCATTTTTGTAAGTATGTCTTTTTAAGCCAGAAAGGGTTAGAATATTAGTTGTCAGATATATGGTGTTTTGTGACTCATGGCCATTAGCTACATAGGTTATTCTTTCTGATTAACAGCAAGGATTTTTGAATGTGTTTTCTCACAAACATGGCAGCATATACCATGGCATTTGTGGACCACCAGTAAGTGAAAGTGGTGTAAACCTATCCAAAGACCCTTGCAGAGTACTCATTCTGAATTGGAGCTGGTATTGAGATTAAAAATCTCAACTGAAACAGAATGTGTGCCCATATATTTTTTCACAGAAAAAAAGCAAATAACATAGCCTTTGATATACCAGTTGTAGATCACTTGCTGGCACAGAAATACCTACAGGTTCAGTATTTATTACCATGTTTTGTTGACTTAATACTTATAATGTCAAACTAAACACTAATTTAAAAGTTGTGTCAACATTACAGCAAATGTAACAGCCAAATCATGTTCTGTGAATTTCATCAGGGTTCAATCAAAATTACTTCAGATCAACTTACTCTGCAGTATTAAATGCCAAGTCAAAGTTGTATCTTCTATTTTTGGGTGACAAGGCGCTGTAATCAAAGGCATTTGGGAAGAAATGATGTATCAGAGCACAGAATGCCAATCCATTGTTCCATGAGGTAGAGAAATTTGTGATCTGCACATTCTGAAATTAGCCAATCATAGCCTTGATGACAAAATAGTTACAAATACAAAACAGTTACAATTTATGTACAACATCTGCTAAATAGAATTAACAGAATTACATAATATTATTAATTAGTTTATAAAAAGAGACTTCAAAAATCAGCAATTTATATGAATTATACATTTATTATGTAAATATTGCAAATAGCATGTTTTTGTTACAGATGTATTTTAAGTAGTAAATTTTATTTGTTAAATATATAACAGAGTGTTTCCAGTATTTTAACATCTTTAAGTAATAAAACAAACACAATCACACCTTTAAAAAATTAATATGCTTCTGACAAGATATTTCATATTTTCTTTTTTGTTCTTATGTGGAATATTTTCTTTTTGTGTTTTTATGTGGGCTGTCACCTTCCATTAAGAGATTTTAAAATAAATATGTGCAATGGGCGTATAACCATTTGTACAACAGTCGTCATAACTACAAAAAGACATGGGATGATCTATTATGTATTATTTTGCATTAAAGCATGTTGTCATTCCTCATACAATACTTTTTAAAGGTTATTTTTTAAATTAAAAATACAAATTTTGTAATTCAAAATGGCTGAAATTACAATCCTCCTAAAACGTAAAATAAATTTGTTTTTAGACATGCATTGTTTCTAAGAGTTTGGTTGTATTATGTTTCTTATTACTAAAAGATGTTAAATTACTATATTATCAATATTATAATTATTATTTGTATATTATGTTGTACTGAACAAATTATCAAATCATTTGAAATAATGAAACATTATTCACTCTGTTATATCCATAAATGTACTAATTTACACAAAGGAATATTCTGTTTTTATATAATTTGATGTAATAAGAATTGTTTAAAACAACAGCTTAAATAAAATAAAATGGGATAACACCTACAAGAAAAGCCATGCTTTAATTTAAATAAAAAAAAGATAATCTATAACAAAAGATAAATTTCTAGAAAATGCAAATAATTGTTGCAAACAAATAATTGAGATTGAATATTCATCAAAATAAATCAGATTTATGGTAATTAATTTTCAAAATAATAAAATATTATAATTTTTGTTCAGTTATGTTAATGTTTCATTCTTTAAAATTATAATATAAAAAAATATTTTGAAATTATATTATAATTTTAAAATTTAAAGTGCCACATTCAACTTCAATCTACATCCAGCCAGGAACTAAAAACATTCACATGACTAAAAATAAATAAGATTCTATATACACAAACCTAAAGACAGGTTTCTACAGAAAATAAATGGATGTTGTACACAAACATCTATTTGAAAAGTTTACAATATTCAATAAATAGAATAATAAACAAGTTAACAAGAATTGCGAACAACAATGTAGATTTAAAATACAAGATAACATAGATCTTATGTGTTTTAAAGTTTATAATAAAATATATACATAAACATTTGGTACACTTTTAACAAATAAAATAATCCATTATTATTAAATTGATTTTTACATTTTTATCTTAGCATTTACTCACTAAAACTTAAAAGGATGTTCAACAATTGTGTAATGTAATATGTGGCAAGGGATGAGGGATTGAGAATTAAATAAGCATTAAATCTGTAAATCACATATGTTACATAAGGAAAACATTATTTGTGGTGTATAGGGTAGAGGAGTGTATTTTGAAATGAACTCATTTTACATTACATAATTGTTAAAACATCAATTTTTGTTTTTTTTATCTAATTAATTAATAATGCCATTTAAATAAAAGTTAATATACACTTCACTTAAATATCAATACCGGTATAACTTTATTAATATATATTCAATTATTATGCATTCAGATTTTATCAAAATGAAGCAAGCGCAAAACAAGTTAAAGACATACAAGCTGTAACCCAGACAGATCATCTCCATGCCAATAATAGACTGATCCAGATGGTATATTTAGAAAAATTAATATTGTGATGTAACTTATATAATTATACCGTCTATTGCCTATTTAACACCCCCCTCCCTAATTTACACCCCCCACTCCCTGGCCATTTTGCAAAATAAAAATGAATTACCCCAGCATAAATCCATGATCATGCCATAGTATCCAAAGTATGTAATGAATGCACACTAGTAATCTGTATTACATAAAATATTTAACAATAAAAACATGATTTCAAACTGTCGTGAACTCAATAAACTCCAAATATGCGAAATGGAATACCCTGGGGGCATTAAATAGATAATATACAGTAGTTATTTTTGTTTTTGTTGTAATTCTTATGCTTAATACAATTAAGATACAAGCAGGCTGTCTTGGGCAATGTGCCTACTCTTTTACAATTAGCCATGCAGAATCTTTAATGCACTATCCAACTGACAAGATGGTACAAATTATGTCTTTATTACACAAATGCTGGACCACAGGTTTACACATACCCACTGTGCCTGGTGAAGCACTCACTCTGGGATGTAGCTAATAATAATTTAGAAAATAAAAATATATCCTATGCCATGTCAGGGATTTGAACCCAGTATCTACAAGACTTGCAATCACAGCTTGTACATCCTTAAGAGCAAATTGTTCTACAGTTGTTCTACATAAGTCAGGTAACACTTTTTTTTTGGATTACAGATTTAAAAAAATAAGATTTCCAAGTCGCTAAGCATAATAAAAATAAAATTTGTTAGGACTGTTTTGAGTTGCAGAAAATTACATTCCCAATCATTAGCTTTAATGACTTAAAACAGACATTTAGATACACAGTATCTCACAAAATATGTAAATTGCTAACAGTAACATTTTCATTTTTTATTCTCTCATGCAAATATTATCGATCCTAATGTGATTGATTGGAAAGTTTAAATAAAACTGGACCAAAATGGAATTTTATTTTTATTCCATTTCAGCCAAACTGCACATCCGCAGGTCTGTAATCCAAAAATAAATTAAAAAAGGTTAGCCGTATTTCTGTTTTTCTGCCAACTATGATATGGTTTGTAGTTAAACAACATGGGTTAACAGCGTAAAGATGAATGTCTGTGAAATATGGAGTTAGTAACATGCTTCAACTCTTTCATTTGATTCAAAATCCTGTAACATTTGTTAGAAACGTTTTGTATTTCGACTTATTAATTTTTATATCAATTTCAAAAGAAAAAAATCCCTTGTTATTCCATGCTGGCATGGAATGGATGTAAAACATTTTCTAAAGATAAAATATTTTGAAATGTACAATGCTGAACAAATTTTTTTTCTTTAATAAGTTTTTTATTATTGAATTAAAATTAACTAATATTGTCAATGTAACAAAACAAAAAATTGATAAGGTTTTCATTATGATGACAACTTGAATTACTTATTCAAAATACCAACATTGGCAGAAAAAAAGTGTTATTTGGTTAGACTATAAGAATAAGAAAAAGCATGCGATGACATTAACCAAAAATATAAAAATAAAATTTCAATGTCCAACAACCAAGTAAAATCTACACCTCATTAAATCACAAAAACCAAACCATCTAAAGCAAACAAAATCCCAATCTGGAAAAATGAAAATTTGAACAAAACCAAATGAACCCATGCCAAGGGAGAGAATCCAGTCATGCGAGAAGGTGAGATGTGCTACCTCATATTCGGTTGTCTTTGATTTGCACCAGTCGAGAAGAATTTGCTTAATGGCACTGGGGCTTCGTGCCATGCTCTTACCTCCGCCAATACTTAATGGATGAAAAAACAAAAATGAGCTAAACAGTGCAAACATGGAATGATTAAACACAAATTAGTTGAATAAGTAGAGTTAGACAGTCGTCTGCTGTCCATGTTCTTGATTTTCAGCACTCAATACGTAATATGTACGGACAGAACACTATTTCAACATCTACAGGCATGGTCTGCTGTGCATGCGGTCAGTATCACAGCACTACACACATACAGTATATACATTTAGAATGTTACTGGTACATCTGAGAATGTAAACATTTGCTCAGTCCTGTTAGTGTCTTTTTACATGCACAAATCTTGTATCCTGAAATAAATGCTGTTAAGATAACATTTATCTAAATATTAAACATTTAAATTTTTAAAAATATATTAATAAAATCATGATGCACTGAACATCGCAGTACATATATTCAGTGGACATACACATAAATATACAGTGGACAGTCGTATGTCCATGAAGCATTGCCATGACAACCACAACATATGGATTACATGGGCAACATGCCATCAGTACCTCATATTCTTTGGTCATGGCTTTTGTCCAGTTTAGTAAGGATTCTTTAATGGCACTGGGACTTCGTGACATTCCTCCACCCATTCTTAGTAATGGTAAAAGAGAAAGAAGAAACAAAGAAGAAACATGCTGTTATTGTTTCCCTTCTTTTTAATTTGTAGATATTAAGTTTATGATGAGAAAAAAAATAATACTGGAAAAGTTTCACAGAGTCTGAGCTGCAAGAAACTTTTCATGTAAAATCCTTGTAAACTCTGCTAATATATTCCGTAATATACAGATACCTCCTTCATTCAAGAATCAAATTTCATTCCAGCACTGGTACTTCTGTAAACCTTTCACAGAAATATAAATCTCAGCTAGAAACTACTCATTTATATTTATTCTTTGTCAAATACTGTCTTGATATGGACATAACAGTGTAAAACTACCTCCATACAAAATCCACATTACAAAACATACTGAATAAAATGTTCCAATATATCAAATACAAGATATCTTCAATCACAACCAATAATACCAAAATCTATGATCAGATGTGATTATATTTTACTGAATATAAAAATATTAAAGTGTATCTTTTACTAGAATAAAGACAATAAAAATCCATTCAGAATTAGACCTCTATCTTTATCATCAGCAAGAAAGTAAAAAACCAATTATTTTTAATGAATAAAAATGAAAAATAATAAAAATCCAACTATTTCCATAAATTGAATTAAATATTGTGGAATCCATCTTGTTCAAACATTACTGAACACCATCCTATACACTGATTATAACAACATGAAAGCCAAATCAAGGATGGCAATAACAACTCAAGTTGAAGTAGTGAGAAAAACACAGGTCATCACAAGAACTCAAAACAATATGAATACAACATTTCACATGACAGATCAGCAAATAACTAGTTTCCATCTGTTAATTTGCTATGTCAGTGTCCGATATAGATAGAAATTATTTTAAGGTAAAAAGCTTGTTTCTCTATAACTACATGTATATTGTAGTTCTAGCGGAAAGATATTAGCTCAGTCCAGTCCTGCCTGAGACTAAGAACTGTCTTGTCATGTTGCCAATACCTCGTAATCTTCAGTGTTCACTTTACAGAACTCTAGAATCTCCTTTTTTTTGCTGTCGCCATGCCTAGTGACAACATTCTTAGCCATGGTCACTGTAACTAAAGCACTGTGGGTAAAAATAAATTAACATCATGCACAGTACACACAATACTATATACTAGATAGAATATATCCTGAAGTGCCAAACTGCATCCTCTCCAGAAATGATTTGTATTTACTTATGAGTACTTTGTAATTAAACAATGGGTGTGAGACCATTATATTGCACCAAATGTGTTAGCAATATAATCTTCTATCATATAGATTAGTGCTTCTCAAAGTTTGCCAATCTATACTTCCCTCTTTTTCCTCATTGTCACCCATGATCTTTTCACTATCCCCAGAAAAGCAGTACCGCCCACTTTGAGAATCACTAATATAGATGGAAAAAAAAGACAAAAATAGTTTTGTCTCACTATTCTTTTGTACTCTTGAGATTAAATATGTTACTAGCACAGTTTTTAACATTTCAGATGGAAATCACCTACCTTTAGCTTTTTGATCTGTAATCACTATACTATGATTATTTTGGGCATGAACATTTTTATAAAAGCTACATTACAACCTCTAGATTGGGACACACTGTGAGAGTAGCAAATTAATTATAACATATACATGTACATGTAGCTAAACACTGGAAATTGGTTTTCCAGACAAAACACAGATAAGTAAGTAATAACTTTTTTTATTGGTTGCATTACTAAAGGAAACATATCATTAAATGTGCCATAGACTAAAATAGGCATATGCCACTTCTCATTAGTATATGCACTTTGGTAAAATGAGAATATATGCATTAACTCCACTGTACGTCATTTTCTTAATAACAACTCTGTTAAAAATATGTTTAAAAAAATCATACAAAGAATTCTTGACCATTTTCAGTAATGTTTTGCATACAGTATTCAAAACATAACACATCCATGAACTATTTTTGCAGTTTTCAGTAGCATATGTGTTGTATCAGTCAAAGAGTTCAAGCACCAAAAATTCTTCAGTTTTGATTAACTCTAGAGGTGTTTAGGTGTTGACATTTTTGTCCTTGATTGCATGAGACAAGTCTGCTTGAAGCTATACATTCTGTCTATAAACTGTAAGTTTTCCTCACAAAAGGAAAAGAGAAAAAGAAAGAAATGTTTGTTTAACGAAACTCTACCTAAAGGTTGAACCAGTACTAATTGCAACATATTATTGTAAACATTAGAGAAGGTATGCTGACATTCCTGCAAGCTAATACAATAATTTTAGTGGCCTTGCAGATGGTTTAAAATGTCAAAACAGACGAATCAGAAACTGATGGATAACAGATGGCAAGTTATAGCTGTTAAAGGCTAGAGGTTGTCTGTAAAGGTTAGGGGAATCCAAGGCTCAATTTGTACTACAATGCACTCAAAATGTTCAGGATGGAATGGAATGTTTGTATAATGAATACGCAATAAGAAAGAAGAGTTTGTGTTTTGTTCAATGCAGTAGTGGATCCAGGGTGGGTCCAAAGGTCTGGACTCAGCTTTTTTTTTCTTTTTTCTTTTTACCTTTTCTGAGTGAAAGGATGTGAAAATTAACCATCGCCCATTATACTGGGAGCCCCCTTTCAGAAATATAAAATTTGCATCTGATCCCTAATCAAGTGTCACTGCTAAAAGACAGTGAGGAACGGGTGTGGGTGTTGTGGTGGTGAACAATAAGAGTTCATAGCCCATGAATGAGCTTCCCCCATGCAACCTACGTAGTTGATAACTTCCTTGAAGTTTATTAATAAAAAATATAGCAAACAGAATATGGATAGAATGGGGATGGTGGTTGGAGATAATAAACTGTGGCTCATATCTGGGCTTCCCCAATGAAAGCTAGCTGATATCTTTTATGAAGTTTATTCATGAAAAATATAATGAACAGAATATGGATAAACCATGCTTAAACAAGGTTCAAACTTTTTGTACACTACAAAATTGTAAGTTTTCACTGATACAGTAATTAGTGATGTGAAGTTTTGAAAACAGTGGTCTTAATGTAATTAACAATAGCAGGGGTCGAACTATTGCCTTGGATTCCCAAGAAATCAAGAGGGCACCAAGGCAATTTTGAGGACACATCAGGGGCACAATGGCAATGTGAGTTTCCTATGGAGCAAGCGGGAAAAAAGGGGATGCAATATTTGCCTTCATTAGAAGCAAAATTAAGAGGGCATTGCGGCAAAGGGACAATGCTTCATGCCTTTGTGAAATTCGACCCCTGCAATAGTATAATGTGAAACCAGCATTTTATTTTGGAGATCAGAATGCATTTGGCTGATATGTATAACAACCTACTTTGGTTTGCTGGGTGATCCTGGGTTGTTGGCTCCATCCATCTGTTTGAAGGCAGCCATAGCTCCCCTAGCACCAGTAGGCTTTGCTGTAAAAACGTTCAAAATTAATAATAAACAATTATCTAAAAAAATAATTTAGTTCTGCTAAAAAAAAAAATATGTACACCATTTAAAATTAATTAAAAAAAAATATATCTGTTTTAATTAATTTGGTTTTGCTAAAAAAAAATACCACTCACTCCATTCAAAATTAATAATAAAACTTTTATCTAAAAAAAAAAAATTTGTTTTGCTAAAAATAAAATGCATACCATTCAAAATTAATAAAAAAAAAAATTAATTTGGTTTTGCTAAAAAAGACAACAAAAACACCATTCAAAATTAATGGTCCTGTTGAAGATTTTATGAAGAAAAATAAACAACTATAGCAGATTAACATCTCTGCTCATACCAAAATTCACACCCACCAAAATTTGTTTAAACAAAAAATCTAAACATTTGCTACAAAATGGCAATTTCATCACTTGCAGGAATATTCTTCAACAATAATTCCACAGAATTACCCTACAACAAACTCTCTTTTATTATTATTTTATTTTTAAAATATACTTTTTTAGCTTAATAAAAAAAGTGGACTATTTAACAATATGTAGTCAAGAGTAGTGGTTTTACACCCACTATGCTACTCAATTAGTTAATTTGTGTAGAATAAAACAGCCTGACCAAAAGTGCATAAGTAGTTACTTAAAATTATTTTGATATTCATAAAATGCTATAAAAATAAGGAAAATAAGTACATGAAAACTATTTTAGTGATATTAAAATTAAAGTGACATGCAAAAAACTGCCATGGGAATTCTGCATGTGTTAACTAATTGACAGAATTCACAAATACATGCTGTAATAACTATACTATTCTACCAACAGTAGGTTAACTAAAATAGGAATAACAGTTTTTATATTAAATTAAATAATATTCTAGTACAAGCCATAATTTATTCAAGTATCAAGTCATTTTTAGGGCCAGCACAGTCATTTAAATATTGGAAGGTTGGGGAAGCAAGATTGAATAGGGGCACCATCATTCATTTGATGGGCATCTACAACATACTCAACAAATGTAAATATTGTCACAAAAAAAGCTGAACTGGCCTTGATTTAATGTGTATGAGTTAATCCCAGCTGTGTAAGCAAATTGTCAACAAACCTTGATAAATAATAAAATGACTATGTGATTCTTTGAAATTAACCTGCATGTAGCAATTTTAATCTATTTAAGAAGTAATTAAATATTTATAGGTTCAAGATTAAAGTTATAGAAAATTCATTAGTATATCTAATTAAGCAGCAAGATGTGTCCCTCTCTCATGATTTCAACTTGGGATTAACCAATTATGAAAAAGAAATGTAATTACCTGTAAAAAGGGATACAAAATTTTTCAAGAAGATGAAGAAAATACATGGTTTGCATATACATGTACATGTTGAAAAGGGGATAACCTTTATTTGACCACTGTTTTACTAAAAGTACCATATTTATTTAGCTGTAAGCCAGTCGTTTTTCCCTCCAGAACCAGCCTTAAAACACCACCAATCTTATAAGCATAATTTAAAGACAAAACGCTCTTTTCGGCAATCTCCAGTTACAATAGCTGGTCATGAAATTAGCCGATTTCTGTGCGTGAACTCAAACAAGTGTTGAGAGTTGTCAACCAAAACTTAATTATTTGTTTTTCAAAATGGCGAACCACTAAACATATGTATAAATACTGGACATAAATGATAAAAAAAATTGCCTGAAACTATGGTATGTGCATAGTTTTCTGTTCAATAGCACTCAGTAATGTGGTTATCCATGCATGGAAGTTAATTCTAATGGTTTTTCAGCTCACATCGGCAGTAATATGCTCACAGGAATTCTCAAAAATTTCACTCCTTGTTACAAATGAGTGGAAGCAAAAATCTCCCCCCGAACACTCCAAAAACACTCCCAGTCTTATTGGCAACATTGCCTTATAGTGGAATAAATAACATAACTCATATACTATATAAGATTATCTTGAATAGTTTCTCCAACATAGCCAATTGCAATATACATAATATTTCATTGTGCAAAATGTTATAAACATGTACAGTTGATATTAAATTTTATTTGATGAAGTTCACAGATGGCCTGACTGTCTAAAGGAAGGACACTGAACCATGACAATAATTCTTGGTTTTGTTTTAAATAGGGGAGTGGGGTTTACATATAAAAGTATTACCTCCCCATGACTGTGTCTTCTGTGACTTTTGTACAAATCCGTTTTGACTGTTCCATGACTCAGAGTGTACGGTTATGGTACCACTTGTACCCGGCCCACTGGCATTAGCAAGCTGGTCAGATATGTGAATAGCGGTGCTTTCTAACAAGGGAAAGGCAAACCAAACAAATAATAAAACGAACTTCAAAAAAAAATCAATACAAAATATAACTATTTGCAATAATGGCATGCTTTCAAAATACTGCATCAATTAATGGTGATTTCAGTGGATTTAAAAACACTTTAAAAAAAGGAGAGAAAAAGGTTCATGCAATAATTATACTGAGAAGACAAGTTGCATCTGTTTTGAGTTGGCTCCAGATTTAGTGGTTTTCTTGTTTTTGTTTAAAATACAAATGACATTTCATAAAAATAGTCATAATAAAAGGTGGCCTAAATCAGCATCCATTTTTTTCTCCTCAAAATTTGAAGAAATGAACATTTACTTATTGAAAGCTTTTTTATTACAATTTTTAAATATACTCAACTGAATACATTACATCCCCCAATAATTACACTGCTCTAACTCAGGCAACACAGAGCTGGGGATGCCCCCCCCCTGCATCCACCCCCCACTTTTTAGGGACAACTAATAAAAAAATCACTAAAGTTTTTTTTGGGCTGAATTAAAATATTTTCAGGCTCGGTGACAAAATAAAGTGGCCGAAATCTGGAGAGCTTTTGGAGTATGAGAGGGTCTCGAGTCTAGTAGTTAACACGTTGGCTGGTTGTCAGGACTGCCCTCCCAACTCCCCACTTTCAAATGCACTCTGCAGGCCCTGTAACTTACAAACCATGTAATACTAGAACTGAGATTAGCCATTCAGTTTTTCACAACTGAGTGAGTTTAAACATTTTTTTGTTTAAATGGTTACTTCATGGCCACAAGGAAACTTACTCATTAACATCAAACCATATTACAGCTAAAATGGCTTTATTCATGATGAAATTCAAATACAGTTTTATGAAAGTGCTCATTATTGTTCATAAAATTACTTTTATTTCAAGTAATTAGGCCCGAGGACTAAGATTACAAACATGTATATATGCAAACACAAAGTGGAGTATACATGTAGATAGTAGTACTTTTTTGACAGGGAACGTAAGGAACCTTACTGTACAAACCTTCATTATCTTTCAATTTTAGTTCTACTATATTTATCACATCATGCATCTCAGATTGTTTCATCAATGTTAAGTATAAAATACACACTCAGAATTAAAGCATATGTTGAAATAAAATTCTTATAAAATTAAAACATGCTATGTTTGACATGCATCATGCTATTATATTACTATAATTATGTTAACAAATGAAAGAATAAACAAACATAAGACCATTCATTTGTGATAAATCATACATTAACATTTTTGTTTATTAACAACATTGTGTTTTAACACAATTTCAGATAGCTTAGAGCAAATTTTAAACAAAATTAAATAAAAGCTTGTACTTGTATTGGTTCTAATTATACCAAAACACACTGCTGTTTATTCATTATATTTAATTTACTCAATACTGTATAATTTAGAATTCTAGGTTCAATAAAATTTATTTCACTAGGTATAAAACACTGACCAGTAAGATCTTTATCCTGGTGTGAACAAACAATATGATTCTTAAGTTAATAGACTTACTTTATATAGAAAGGATTGTTTGTTTAATGACACCCCTGCATATTGTTTATTCATTGACTTCAGGTGTCGAACATGGTAATTGCAACTCTGACCTCAGAGGAAACCCACATAGGTTACTCTTTCCAATTAGCCACAAGGGATCTTTTATATGCACAGACTGGACAGCACATACCATGGTCTTTGTTATACCAGTTGTGTTTCACTGACTAGAATGAGACATAGCACTAATGAGTCTGCTGAAGGGGATTGATCCAATAACCCTTCACACTTCAGGTGATACAGTAGCTAGCAGAAGTTTGGTGATGCCCCGGACCAACTCTTTGATAACACGCCTCAAGACTTAAGTATAGCACCTAATTTTAATTTTACTCTAATTGAATGCCCCCTTGAAATGGATACCCATCTAAAATCCTGTTTCTAAAACACTTTGAATACAAAATGAAAAGACTGTGATGTACTGACCTGCACCAGGTTTGGAATACTGCACACCTCCAAACCCAGAAGTCTTGGAAACAGACTCAGTCTTTTTCACAGTTGTTGTCCTCGTTCCACCTAAAATATACAAAAAGTAAAGTTTGTTTTATTTAACATGCTTCTAGATCACATTGATTTTTATCTTATCATCAGCTATTGCTGAGGAAACCAGATGCTGCCACATAGTCTACTCTTTCCAATAACCTGGAAGGGGTCTTTTATATGCACTTTCCCACAGACTGAACAGCACATACCACAACCTTTAATGAACCTGATGTGGACCACTGATTGAAATGGAAAATTGCCCAAACTTCAAATGGGTCTACTGAGAAGGATCGATTCGATGACTGACCGCTTAACTACATCCTGCACTCACCTAAAAAACACATCCATACAATAATAAAAAGTTTTCTATATTTCATATTCACACTGAAAGATCCATCAAACATTTATTGTATTCACTAGTATGGAAGGTGTATTTCCAAATAAGAGGTCTACTCTGGAAAAGGAAGGTGCTTGACAATGAAATTTGTTTTGCACAAAACCAAGAAATGTAAATGTGTGGTCATTCTGGGAAAATGTTTTCCTCACAAAAGTCAAATAATTGATTAATTAATCGTCCAAAAATTACACAAACACAACATAATGACATCACACACAACATAGTTTCTTCTATAAGTACTTCCTAACGTTAATGATTAAACTATAAATCTCATTCTTTAATTTTCACAAAGCACTCAGATTTGCCAGAGCAGGTCACATAAAAACAGGCCCATGTAAAGTTGGTAATAGGCCTGGACCAGATGGAAAATATAGGCACCTATTTCAAACTGTCATTTTGAAATCCGTGCTGAATACCAGGGGAAGAAGGCCCTCTCAAAATCGTAGACCCATGCCAACTTACCTACCTGGCCCCCTCCTCTGTCCAGGCCTGCATAAAAATACCTAAAGAAATTTTTTATTTTTCAGAACAGAACAATTAAAAGTCTATTAAATGTATGAAATATCCACCTCCTTGTTTTTGTTCAACTCTGATTGTTGTGATGGTAATATCACTGGGATATGTATGTGTTTCTTTATTTTAATTTTTATTAAGCTGCTGTTTCTTTATACACATTCAGAGCCAATAATATTTTTCAAAACAGACTAGCTGAAACCGTCAAAATGCTTGAAATGCTCACCTCCTGGTGTCTGTTCCACTTTGGTTGTTGTTATGGTAGTTCCACCAGGATGTGTACGAGTTTCTTTATGAGCAGCAATTTCTTTATATGCATCCAGAGCTTTCTGCTTCTCGACGTCTGCCACCTTCTGTTTGTCCTGTATTGCATGCTGTGCGGCGGCCAGGAACTGGTCTTGTCTGTCACACATGGGCTTCTCCTCCTTGAACCTCTGCAGCTTCTTCTGTTTCTCGATCTCCGCCTGCTCATGTCGCTTCTTGATCAGGTCCTCCGTCTCCTTCTCCCGCTGCAACCGCTTCTCTTCTCTCTCAACTGCACACAATAAATCACAAAATTAATATAAGAAAGTTTCTAAAGTTATTCATAAGTTAATCAAACGGAGGAATTTGAAATAGAGCATTATAGGTGTAATTAATTATTTCTGCAGTCACTGAAAGATAGCATTCCATTTTTAGGCCATAACAAGCCCCATAAAATTATGGTGTCTTTAAAAACAGACATTTGGGTACACAAGGTTGGTGTCTAAACTAAACAAGTTGTTTAACCCATATCTTATCAACACCTTTTGAAAATCAATAGTATACATGTATTAATATATTAATGGCCACTACTGAAAACCATACTGGTATGTATTCCAGCCAAAAAACTCAGATTTTCGTAATTATTTTTCAAATCAAATCAATAATGATATTTCGAGATTTTTCAGGAAAAAAAGGAAATGTTTGTTTTATTTTATGATGCCTCAAGAACACATTGATTTTTATCTTATCATCGGTTATTGGACGTCAATCATATGGTCATTCTGAAATATTTATTTAGAGGAAACCCTCTGCTGCCAAATAGGCTACTCTTTCCAATAAGCAGCAAGGTTTTTTTTATATGTACAATCCCACAGACAGGACTGCACACACCATGGCCTTTGATGAACCAGTTGTGGACCAATGGTTGGAACAGGAAATAGCCCAAACAGTAAATGGGTCCACTGAGAAGGAACGATCCGATGACTGACCGGTTTACAGGAGGACACGCTACCTTTTTTATTCATATGACTATAAGAGATGAATGGGCAGTGGAAATCCAAAGATGATTATTCACTTACTTCTCATTTGTTCTCGTAATTCACGTAATCGTGACCGAATTTTTTTTCTTTCTTCAAAATCATCTGTTTTATTCATCTGAAAAAAAGTTAATCCAGTTACAGTAAAGTAATTATCTTATCAAATACCATATCAGTCAGGGTTCCCACAGACTTCCAAGAATCAAATTTCAAAATGTTTAATGACCTTTCACACACAAATCTGCAAAAAATATACAGATGTATCACACTGCCATGAGCTAAAATTGAAATCTAGAAAAATTGAATGTTCTATCTGGTTAAAAAGACAGGGTTTATACTCCTTAGTGAGGAAAAAATTAAAGACTTTCAATGGTGAAAAACTAATCCAGGTTTTTAATGATTCTGATAACCACGTCAGTACATATTGCAGCAGTAGATGTTTAATCACTGGCTAATTATATATGAGAGAAGAAACCTATTGTTAGCAGATGACACTCTTTTTGAAGAAACATATTATATATTCATCTTTCCTGATAGGGTCCACTGAGAAGCATCGACCCGCCAATCGACAGCTTCACAGGTACACTTTTTCCTGACCATGTACATGTACACTGTTTAAAGATGGTGCAGTAGTAACATTAAGCATTTACAAGAATGTAAAAATCCGTAACTCACCAGCTTCATGAGTTCTTCCTCATCTTTATAGTCATCATAGGACGGCATGGTTGCCTCCCCTGTCTGCCCAGTATGCAACTGGTCGTGTTGCTGTCTCAGGTAATATGAGTTTCTCTGAAAATGTCAACAAAAGCACATAAATTATGATTATTATTATATACAATATTAACAATAATACACAATCTATAATAAAAGAAAGCATAAGCACATAAATTATGATTAGAACCATGCACAATATCCACAGTAATACCACCTACAATGAAAGAAATATACTACCTGGTATTCAAAACAATTAAAGGATCACATCATATTTTTAATGACATTTTCAAAGTCTTAGTTAATGTAATTTTGATTGACCTTTCATGACTTATTGCCCAGTATGAACTAATCCCCAAAAATCTTGTTTCCATTAGTTCTGTAGAAAGCAGAATGGCATCATTTCAACTTGGGTCAAATTAAACTGTTCTCGACACACACATTCTTACAAATATGTCCTGTTCTGCATTCTCAATTTCAGAATAAAAACAAGCTGCATTTATGCATCATTCTCATTTGAATTTTGAAGATGGTATGTCAACAACTCAACATAGAAAAAAGAGGAGGTGCATTGCACAGCTATAAGATGGAGAAAGTCAAAAGTATGTTGCTGTCCAGGTGTAACAAAACATAACTTGAAGAATTTAGTAACAAACCACATCTACATTTTCAGTGCACAATGAGTAGTATATTTCATTTGCTAATGACTGGTTTCATCAGACACTGAGCATCCCAGTAAAATCCTCTAGAAGAAAGGAAGAGAAATGTCCACACTAATTTAACAATACATAACACTGATACGGAATACACTGTATTTAACTAATTATGTTAAACATACAGCTCACATTGGACAATTTATTCCAAGTTGTGACAGTTTGCTGTTCACACTTATTCTCCAGTATTTCTTCATGTAGCATGAAATTAGCTTCAGCTGACCTCTGATAACAGCATCAATTAAAGGGAACTGGTCACAATTTTATGTCACTGAATTTATCAAATCTGTTATTACATGTTTGTCAACATTTTTAAAGAAAACAGTCTTTTTTCATATTTCCCTGTAGGGAAATAAATTAGTCACAATTTCATGTCAATGAATTTATTAAATGGTCTTTTTTTACATATTTTTATATAGGCTAAATAAATTCACTAGATGATTTAGTAATACATGTACATCCTAAACCAGGTAATAGTTTGCTGTATCACTGGAAACACTAGAAAATGGGCTATCCTTGGAAGCAGTTTATTTACAAATGGCTTGTTTGTAAAAAATCTGCACAGGTGTGAACTCTGACACTGGCACACCTTTGTTAAGAAAAAAAAGATCCATACCTTCAAAGAAACAAACACGATAAACACAATAAATTCCCCTAAAAAATGAGAAAAAAATATTACCATTTTTTTTCCATGTAATGTCCACAACAAGCCTTTTTACAGTGTACCACTATATCAAATTATTTCAGTATTAATACATATCTGAAAAAGAAACACTGTCACAAACAGAACTGTGCTGTAGAAATGTAATCTGCTTCTCAGTTAATTTCATTAAAACAAATCAAGTGACCTCCCTTGTGCAGTATACTAAATTAGGTCTACACCTGTTCCAGAAGAAATGTCAACATTTGACTACAAAATAAGATATTTGTTGGTTGTTTTCGATATCGTATTTATTCAGCAATAAGGCAGTCTCTCTTCCCTCCAGAACCAGCCTTAAAAATATGACCCAATTGTTATAAGCATGATCTAAAGTCAAAACGCACTCAAAAATGCTAAATTATTTCACCCAGTCTTACAAATGAGTGGAAACAAAAATCTACCACATAACACTCAAAAAACACTCCCTGTCTTATAGGCAACATCGCCTTAGAGCCAAATAAATAGTTATTTAAAAAATACATTATTTCATCAAATTGATCAAGTGAGTACAGAGCCCATGCACAGAAACTGTTTGCCATTAGTATACCAGCTCATGGTAAGTCAAGGATATATTTTGTATAAATTCTTTATTAATATTTCACCATGAAGATGTGTAGATAATTTAATCACTTTAGTTAATATAGATCATATATAAATGTACCAGACAATAAATTTGTCCCTGTAAACCTGCAAACTGGCCTCAATGGCACAGTGGTTAAGTTGTTGGTCTCATGACCGATTGGTACTGGGAACAAATCTCAGTAAAGAAATGCAGTTTTAAATTTGGATACTGGCTTCAATCCATAGCGAGTGCTCTGCAAGGCTCAATAGGTAGGTATAAGCCACTTACACCGACCAGTGCTTTATTTTAATATTTTAATGGTTTATCAAAGACTGTGGTATGTGCTGTCCTGTCTTTGGGAAAGCACATATAAAAGACCTCTTGCTGCTAATTGAAAAAAAGTAGCCAATGTGGTGGTAGCAGGTTTCCTCTAAAGACCATGTGTCACATAATACCATATGTCAGCCACTGAATAAAAAATGTGCTGAGGTGTCGTTAAACAAAAACATTTTTTTCCTTTAAACCTGCAACTTGCAATGAGCCCATTAAAACTAATAATGAGTCATAAAGTTGGTTTTGAGTAAACTTTCTTAGGTTATATCGTACATGTATCTAATTTTCTTCTATGTCTCATCTGCCATGTATGTAGGAATATAGAGGAATGCTGAGAAGAAAAAACTATAATGAAGTAATGTATACGCTGTGAGAAAGTGGAATCTCAACAAGCCAAACTGCTGCAGACAAACAAACATAATGAAGATGTAACTATGAGTTGGTAATTGTAAAATGTGCAGAGTATGAAGTTATACTGAAAGGCAAATGAAAGTCAGCACTGAATTCAGATGACATGAATACAATGGTAAGAAATGTCATATTTTAATCACTGTTAATAAAAGACATACTGCTCAGTAGTGGATCCAGGTATCATTTTTTATTTTTTACCTTTTATGAGTGGAAGGACGTGGTAATTAACCATTACCCATCACATTTTGACTCCCCACACCCTTCAGAAATCCTACATTTGTGCCTGTCGCTACATCCTTGTATTGGTTTAATTCTCAAATTAAACACTAGTAAGGTTTATAATAAAGAGAAACATGGTTAGTCATGAGGTATATCAAAATGTTAATGGAAGACCAATGAAGCAATTTGTAGTAAGTGTATCATCAGCTGTTATGGATGAGTAATGAGAAACTATTTTTAAAAATACTGAAAATTTCTGAATGATGTGTTAAATGAGTTCTATATTCAAGGATATAGTAAAAACGGGATTGTTGTGGGCAAACGAGAATGGACAGCATCATCCACATGTGAGTGTTCCTGGCTAATGGCTGAAAATACACCACATATATCCCTATTCTAATCACAACAGTTAGTAAATAATTCATGATGTCACCACTAGATGTGAAATTGACCATCAAGAGACAGATGGAACAACAAACCAGTAGAGAAGCTAAGGATTGCGTTTGTTTAACAACACTCTAGCACATTGTTTATTCAGTGGCTATTTGGTGTCTGAAATATGGTATTCTGTGAATTATGGTCTTTAGAGGAAACCCTATACTGCCACATAGGCTACTCTTTCTCATTAGCAGCAAAGGATATTTTATGCACTTTCTCACAGCGGCCTTTGATAAACCAGTTGTGGACCACTGGTTGGTATAAGTGACTTACACCCACTGACTGAGCCTTTGCGGAGCACTCACTCTGGATTGTAGTTGGTATCGAGATTAAAAAAGATAAATATATAGATAAATATATGTACAAATATTAATATTTATAAATGATATGAATGAACTGAAAAGACAAAAGGGGCATTGGTACTATCATATGTCTGTTAATAGTAAACATCATGGCCATTTTAGATATGACATATTTGCCATAACCTATGTGCTAAATCAGATCCCTATTTTGTGGTAACATTTGAATGGGTTACCAGACACTATGCTTATTTTGATCTCTGTACAAATGATGACTTTCTTTTGTCTTCCAGTGTATAAAGAAATAAATAGCAAAGCATATGGATGTGCATGCTCACACAGACAGAGAGTCTGGTAGCACTCGTATGTCTGCATGTTAAGTGATAAGACGTAACATAACAGTACATGTACATATAGACAAAGCATAACCTCGTCCCCATGTAGCGCACTCAGCACATCATTTAGAAAGAAAGTTCTTTTTTTTTAAAGTCTAGCAGAATCATTTCATCAACTGGAATGTCTTAGTTATAAAATTACCAGCATCTTTAAGATGAGAGTTCTAGCCACTGGTTCATAACTGGTGTAACAAAATGCAAGGTATATGCTGTACTGTTTTGTCTGTTAGCACATAAACAGAAAGAGCAGCCGATGTGGCAGTAGCAGATTTCCTCTATTGACCATCTTTTCCTTTAATATCAGAATTTAACCGAGTTCTTAACACAACTATCATATCAAACGTAATCTAGACTCATATTACTAAATAATAAGGTAATTAATTTACAACAGACATACATATGTATATGCAGATGAACATGCAGATGGATTTAAAACAAAATCATGGGCTTAAACAGAAACGGTGGAACTGTGGAGGACTGAGGGGACTCTAGTCCCCCTCCCATAATTCTGAATCAAGAATAACCTCATATCCTCTTGAAACTTGGTGCTTTGAGCCTAGATCTGTTAGCCCCCCCAATGTATGTTTGCCCCCCCCAATGTATGTTTGCCCCCAAATGCTCACTTGCTTCCACAAAGCCTGTTAACCACATATCAGAGAATGAAATGCTCATTAATGATCTGTTCATAACAAAAGCTGTTAAACTGTAAACAAGTATGAAATATCAATTAAATGGGTGAGAGCAAAAATTAATGGGAACATTGTTCTATAAACAGATCAGTCATAAAATGTCTGGCAAATGTATTTTAGAAATAATTTGAATAAGTGATTTTGGCTCTGTTCTTAAGATTATCTTGTGTACAGTTTTGGTGGTTAACCAAAGTTAAAAAGGTGTCAGTATGTAATAGGTAGATTTATACATGTATGTCAGTCTAAATGAGTTTCAAGTTAGATAAGAATCTAAAAGGAATAATATGGAACAGTTGAACCTAAGGAAGCGTTGGTGGTGGGTGGGATGTAATCAGTGAATCCCTTTGAATTTTTAAACTTTGTTTTATTATTATTTTCCTGACTGACATCCAATGGCCAATTTTAAATGCTATTCAGAGGGGTGTCGTTAAAGAATTATTTCTTATCTTATTATTTCTACAGTTCATCTAACCCATTTATGAATATTTCCATGATAGAGGCATGCCAAGTCATTTCAGAGATCCTGTGATTAAGATACCAGTGATATCATAGATATTTACAAATAACAACAGAAAGTTTGTCCAAACAGTGTGTGCAGAAAAAAAAGAGATAACATTTGGTGTTAGCCAAACGAAAACACTACCGAGGCTTTCATGTACATGTACAGTGGCAGATTCCATTCTGCTTTCTTCAAATGTCAGATGTGTAATAAGATACAGGCCATGTACAGTGGCAGATTCCATTCTGCTTTCTTCAAATGTCAGATGTGTAATAAGATACAGGCCATGTACAGTGGCA
>JAULBS010012128.1:0-11089 GCA_032355785.1 Symmetromphalus regularis | reverse complement strand
AGTTGTGGACCACTGGTTGGAAAGGAAAATAGCCCAAACTGCAAATGGGTCCATTGAAAAGGATCGATCCGACGACCGACCGGTTTACAAGCTGACTTGCTACTGTTTGAGATAGATCCCGCTCCTTAAACAATTAGCTAGTTAAATAGACGACGTTTTTATGATCTCCAACGTTTTATACGTCTCTGTCCTGAAAGTATGGCTAGTTGTTATTGTTGACGTCAGACTTTTGTTGACGTTATCATGGCCCGTAATCAAGTTGCGTACTTCACATTTTACTGGAAACGTCTCGGGTAACGTCCTACTACATATATGTGGGAAACCAGACACAACTGATTTTTAAAAATAAATATTCTGAACGAAAAACAATAAGTGTAAATTAAACCTACTATATAAAATAGGACAAAAATAGATAAAGAATAAGTTTCCAAAGCTGCATCGCAAATGTTTGTTAAATACAAACTTGATTTGCCAGAACTTTAGAAAACCACGATTTTTCATCGCAAATATAGATGCATCAGTCAAACCTGCTCATATAGTCTCCTGTAATAAGCAGTCACCTCGCTTAAAGTGTCACCTTATTTCTCTTAAATCAGTACAATTTAACCTGTGTTAAGCAATGACTTGTCGTTAAAGGCCACTTTTATTTACTGTTCAAGACAAGTCTGTCTTTATATCTACCGCTTATTTCCAGGACCGGCGCAGCAAGACTGAATTTGGATGTCATCAGTCATTTGAAGGGCGCCTACAGTATACTTAATAAATCCTTCAATACAAATTTTAGAGTGTCTATTGTCGCAAAAACCGGCGCCGCTGATCAATGGGGGAGGGGCAAATGACCCCTTGCCGGCTCTGATTTCTTGCCTTGATGATTAGGTTCAAGTTACAAAACAAATATACTTGAATAATATGCTACTTTATGGTTTTATCTTTACACACTCTTTACAGATAAGGGTTGTTCCAGATAAATTTATACTGGGGGGCAGAACGCCTTTAATGTTTTAGGGTACCACCTATATACCCCCACCCCCACCTACTTTAATAACAAGGAGTTGATACCAAAATGACCTCCCACCGCATAATTTATTTATTGCCGGTGGTCACAGATCCAATAACAAGGTAATTATAATTTATAATTTCTTTCACCAACCCCACCACCCACATAAATTAACCGTGTTTTTTTTGTTTTTTTACTAAGGACCAACGTAAAAAAATATACATATCCGTTTTGCCCCCGCGATATAATTTCAACTGGAAACACCCTAAGATTATTTCACAAAAATATGTTTATCATAACAAACTGATGGCTTTATTTTGTTTTAATGTTTTAGCTTGTATCTAGAACGTGCATTTTCACGCTCAGCTTTAAGACTAATGTTCACACACTAAGATCAATTATTCCATAGAGTATTCATGGTACTAGTTATAGACATGTCGTAGCTTTGGCTTTTGTCGCCCTGGGCAGTGCATGCAATTTACAAGTTTATCCGATTGGAAAACAAGTGAGTCCCCTGTGGGTTGGTGGACATGTGTGGAACTGTAATGGATGTGATCACATAAAACCGGTATTGAATTTCTGAGAAAGCTTTAGATCTCGAAGATGAGCCGAACATTGGAGCTTGACCGGTATAAAGAAAACACCGCGGACTCAAGACCGGATGCGAATGTGACTGACAAATTGTTTGTTTAGACTGAGTGCTGGTTTTGTCCAATTTTGATTTGAACATGGACGCACGGCAAATCTATCACTCAAGAGTTTATCTACGAGAAACGGAAATATAAATGAACAAATTTCTGTCCTTTTAACACATAAATATATGTAAGAAGAAGCAAGTGATGGCGATGATGCTTATCATGATGATGATGATGGTGATAATAATGATGTTGGTTGTGGTGTGATGATGATAATGTTGACGCTGATAATGATGATTATATGGGGATGGTTGTGTGGTTGTGTTGATTGGGTTGATGATGTTGATGAGGATGATGCTGATGAGGATGTGATGATGATAATAATGATGTTAATGACGTTGTGATGATAATGACAGTGGTGGTTGTCTGATGTTGTTGTTGATGATGATGATAATGACGACGTGATTATATTCATCATGTAATCTAAAAGCTTCAATAATATACAGAATTTAATACAAACTGCAAACCTGTTGTCTTGATCCAAACCTACTTCTGAACAAGTTTAGTCCAAAGATTTATACGAAACATCGTGATACCAAATCAGTAATGATGCCAGGTATTAGTGAAACCAGGAGCTTATACTTCGCACCAATAGCATGCATCACCTTGCTATACAGTCAGTATAGGTCTTCACACACTGACTTTAAGACAGACTAACCCAAGTTATCCAGAATAGCTCAGAATATATATTTTTATGCTGACTATGGAAATCACTAACAGTCTATTTAGCTACTTTGAATAAATAATTAAACGGCCAAAAAAACTGGCTTCTTAACAGAGGTGGCCTCTTAGTACAGGTTATATTGAGACACGGCGAAACGGGGCTCATGGGCCCCAATAATTCTGAATCAAGCATAACCACTTGAAACTCAGCCCTTCGTAACTAAATATGTTAGCCCCCCACCCCAATGTTCACTTCCTTCCGCCGTACCTGTATTAAAGTACTAAACTGTCTCATTTGAGATACTATTAAGATGGTCTTTTAAGGCAGGTGACTGCTTGTTACAGATGACCACACGAGCAGGTTTGGGTGCACTAAACTAATCAATGTGCATTACTCTCAACGAACCAGGCTATTTTTGAAAGATGCTCCAACAGTAGTAATTAAATTGTTTAGTCTCAACTTGAAAATACCGTGTACTGATGGAGCAATTTAAATACACAATTGAGTAAGCACATACTCTGACGGCTCAATAATCAGAGTTGACATAAACCTGATGTGGGTTGCAAACACACTGTCGTGTATTCAGCGCACATATTAAAAGCATCTCTACGCTGTCTCTTTCAAAGAATTATGTGAAATCGATGTTATTCTAGGTACGTTGCCGATATATTCATTTCCTTAATGCAATTTTCATGTAAATGTGTCAACAAACAAAATCGTTCTGTTTCCCTATATATGTCACAGGGATCCAAACATCAAAGCTAATGTACAGATAATTGAACATCGGTGAAGTCGGACAGACCTAAACGGATCCAATACCACTAGTACGTAAGGTTTAAAAAAAAAAAAAAAATTGAAATTCTGTATGTTCTATGGGTATTGTGTATTCCCTAGGTGTATATTTTGAATAAGATGGATGTTCTTCATAATTATCTGCAACTCAAAAAAGTAAAGTAAAGTTTGTTATACTTAACAATGCCTCTAGAGCACTTTGATTTGTATCTTATCATCGGCTATTGAACGTCAAACATAAGATCATTCTGACATATTTCTTTAGAGGAGACCAAATGCAGCCACATAGACTACACTTTCCGATAAGCAGCAAGGGGTCATTTATATGGACTTTTCCACAAGCTAGATAACACATACCACGGCCGTTGATAAGCCAGTTGTGGACATTTGTTGCAACGGAAAGTAGCCCAAACTGCAAACTGAGAAGGATCGATCCGATGACCAACCACTTCACAGACGGACACGCTACCGCTTGATCTACATCCCGCTCTATTTTTGAACAACATGGATGTTCTACATATCTGCAAGTCAAAGCAATGCGACGTAGTGTTATCAAATGAAAGGGAAAAACAAGTCAAAGCAATGCGACGTAGTGTTATCAAATGAAAGGGAAAAACTAGTTTTATACTCAACAGAACTAGAGAAGGGTCACCCTTATATGATTGAGTTTTATGCGACCTAAGTGACAGTGACATTTTTCATTATTTAAAACATTAAGAATACTTTTTATTTAACGACACCACTAGAACACATTTATCAATTAATCATCGGTTACTGGCATATGCTGTCCTGTCTGTGGGAAAGTACATATAAAAGAGTCCTTGATTCTTATCGGAAAGATTAGCCTATGTGGCTGCAGTGAGTTTCCTCTAAATAAATGTCAGAAAGACCATACGATTGACGTCCAACAGCCGATGATAAGATAAAAATCAATGTGCTCTAGAAGCATCGTTAAATAAAACAAACTTTACTTTCTCAATCTAAAGTCAGTGGTTTAAAACCCGTTGGAGGAGGCTCGTACTTGACTATGTGTCAAAATATGTAAATGTTTGACACCCAATAGCCGATGGTTAATAAATCAATGTCCTCTATAAACAAAACAAACCATAATTGAATAAAAGTAAGTAAAAAATATTAAATAATAATAATATATATATATATATATATTTTTTAATAAAAAATAAAGAAAAGGAAAACATAATGTAGATAACTCCCAATACCCGATATTTAAGTTTTGTGCTAGGAGGTCGTTAAGCAACCTATTAAAACCAAAACATAGAATAGGAACGCAATCACCTGTCTCTCTATGCACGTTTAAAGCAGAACAAGCACAAGACGTTTTGCAACAGCAGTTACTACATTTGTAATCTATTTGATTACTTTCAGTACAGTTGTGTTATTGGTGATCCGTGAATATTTGTGTCGAGTATACTACTGTATGTCTCTACAATACTGGAGAGGGAAATTACTCTCTGCTAGAAATTTCGAACAAAGTATAACAAGATTCAATTCCAATAGCAGGCATACCAGTCATATACAATTTTCAGATAGCATTTCATTTTTAAATTTGAAATGGCAACAGTGAAATTAAAGAAAGAAAGCAAGAAAGAAAGAAGAATGAAATTAAGAAAAAAGAATGGGGAAAATATTTTTAAAAATAAAGAGAGAAGGAAAGAAGAAAAGAAAGAAAAATAAAGAAAAAAGGAAGGAAGGAAAAAAGAATCAAAGAAAGAAGGAAAAAGGGTTCTTTCTTTAACGACACTTAATTAACAACTATTAGTTGCTATATAAGCTGCTGTTTGCGATTAGCGGCAAGGGGTGAACGAGTGAAAAGTAATCCGATAAATAAATAATATGTAGTATAATACTTTATTATCTTAGCATGATCATATGAAAATCCAAACATGAAATTTCCATTCGTTGTTTATTGTCAACAAACACTGAATGTCTCATCATTATTAAAATAAAGTGTGTAGACATTGATCTTAGCATTACCAAGTAAAAGAGAAAACATGTAAAATTAGATAAGTTGTTGGTCTTAGCATGACCAAATTAAAGAGTAAACATATTAAGCTGAATACACTATTGGTCTAACCATTACCAAATGAAAGAGAAAACATATAAAATTGGACACGCTATTGGTCTTTACCAAATGAGAGTAAAGAAATAAAATTAGATACGCTATTGGTCTTAGCATTACCAAGTAAAAGAGTAAACATGTAAAATTAGACAAGCTGTTGGTCTTAGGATGACCAAATTAAAGAGTAAACATATTAAGTTGAATACACTATTGGTCTAACCATTACCAAATGAAAAAGTAAACATAAAATTGGATAAGATATTGGTCATAGCATTACCAAATCAAACATGTTAAGTTGAATAAGCTATTGATCTAAGCATTACCTAATAAAAGAGGAAACATAAATTTACATACGCTATTGATCTTAGCATTACTAAATGAGAGAGTAAACATAAAATTGGATACGCTATTGATCTTAGCATTACCAAATGAAAGAGTAAATATAAAAAATTGGATACGCTATTGGTCTTAGATTTACCAAATGAGAAAAGGAAATATAAAAAATTGGATACGATGTTGGTCTTAGCATTACCAAATGAGAGAGTAAACATATAAAATTGGATACGCTATTGGTCTTAGTGTTACCAAAATAAGAGCAAACATATAAACTTGGATACGCTTAGCATTACCAAATGAAAGAGAAAGTATAAAATCGATACGCTATTGGTCTTAGCATTACCAAATAAAAGAGTAAACATATACAATGGATACGCTATTGGTCTTAGCATTACCAAATGAAAGAGAAAGTATAAAATTTGATACGCTATTGGTCTTAGCATTACCAAATGAAAGCGAAAGTATAAAATTTGATACGCTATTGGTCTTAGCATTACCAAATGAAAGAGAAAGTATAAAATTGGATACACTATAAAAAGAATAAGCATAAAGACGCTCTTGGACTCTTAAAAGAGTAGAAATAAAACCGTATTGATTTTAATATCATCAAACGAAAGCATTGGCATTTCCAACCTAAATAAGTGACATATAATATTTGATAACCAATAATTATTGGCTGAATTAGTAGAATATGTGAATGTCCTAGGCAGATGCAGAGGACAGCCTAGGAAGTTTGGATCCCCGTTTCAGACACTGATTTTTATTTTTCCCCTTTGGTATTAACTGACACTAGACCCCCTCCAAAATAAAAAAAAATCAATGTTTTAGACCCCCTTCCAAATATTCAGATTGATAACTTTAAAACCAATGCAGGCACGGCAGAAGCAAGTAAATATTAAAGGATGCTAACAGAGATATTGGGGGTGGGTGGGGGTGGGGTGGGGTTAACAGATCAAGTGGACACGAGGTTATGCCTTATTTAGAGTTATTGGATGGGAGGGAGGGGGGGGCTAGAGCCCCCAGTCCCCTGCTCCACCGTGCCTGCAATGTGCTGAGGAAACATATTTCATGTGTTGAGTATGATTGCATTGCACTGCATTGTATTGAATTATGTTCTGAAGTAAACACAATCTGCTTCTGAAGTACCTACTTTCCTCCCAGAACGTTTGATGCTGTTCAAAGCATTGCATACTGCTCGGAGTATAGCTGATAATAAACTGCACATTATCATAAAGAAGCTGTTAAAGAAATCATAGAGATTACAAGTCTTAACAAACGAAACATATGAAATGACGTTACATAACAGCATGGAATGTTTCTTATCACTTTTTTAATATTTAAAGATCGTAGCTATCTTGTTTCTTGGTGGGCAGTAGGACCAAAATATTACTGCGAGGAGTGTAGAGATAAAAGGTGATACTTATTTTATATTGAGAACCGTTTCATAAATGATTGGGAACAATGCATTTCATTAAGGTTATATAGTGGCATGGAATGTTCGTTATCACTTTGTAATGAACATTTCATTTCTAGGTGTTTCATATGCGTTGTCAGCATTTAAAATAAGAGGTGTAACAATTGCCGCGCTATCCACAGGGGCAGATACAAAGAAACACTTGGGGACATGTTCCCACCCTGTATTTGCGTAGACAACAAGAACACTGAATGTGTTCATAGCAACTCCGCCATACGTAAGATCCTTAAGTATTCAGATAGAACATCAAGTCCCACTATTATTATTTATTTATTTATTTACTTATTTATTTTTCTTTGTGACTTATCGGCTTACGAAATGTAAATTTCGTTTTTTTTTCATTTGTTTTGTTTAACGACACCACTAGAGTACATTGATTTAATAATCATCGGCTATTGAATGTTAAACATTTGGATAATTTTGATGCATAGTCAAGTGTGAGCCAGCCTACAACGAGTTTTGAACCACTGTCTTCAGCTTAAGAGAACCACTGCGCCACTGAGGCGCCACAAAATGTACAATGCTTTCTGAAGATGAGATTTCCAGTGTTTATGAAGAACTCTTTATCAATAGCAATTCTCTCTGAAGATGGAACTTTCAAAGTATGAAGAACACTTCACCTCTAAGCTGGATTCCAGTTTACTACAGACAAAACAGAAAGCAGCATCTACCTCAGACAGAAAAGTGTTCGCCTTTGGTGCTTTAGTAGAAGGTTCGAATCTGCTCTGTGGATTAATTTTCTGATTGAGTTTATTCCCTTTACTACCAGTACCCCACAGTTGGTGTATCAAATACCATGGTATATGGTATCCTGTCCGTGGGAAGTGCATATAAAAGATCACTATAGGGTTGCCTAAAAAAAACCAAAGTCTTAGAATTTGTTTTAAAATGACATTCAATACTCTATGATTAATAAATCAATATGCTCTAGTGGTAACATAAATAAATTTTAAAAATAATTAAGAAAATAATGAAAAGAAATATATATTAAAAAATAAATTAAAAAAATTCAGACAAAATTTAAAGGTAACTTCTTCACAGCCGAGATACGCGCGAAATCTTTACATCCACCTTCTTACACACTTGTTCTAAAAGGACTTCATTTACGTCTATGATCATTAGAAAGTTGAAAGAAAACATATGCCAGAGTTACGGCTTTATAAGATTTTATCCACCTTCATTATAATTTCATTACAGCGTACGATATGTCAGTAACGAATACCGACAGATTCTTGGTAAAACTGACAGCTTCTACATGACAGAGCCAATAATTAAAACATATATAATAAGTTATCTTACCATAGGCGTAAATACCCGGGGGTAAAGAAGGGGACACTTCCCCCACTTTTTGGACAGTGGGAGGGATACCTATATATTTACCCCCCCCTTACACTTTTTGCAGGGGGGCATGCCTCCATCCCTTATCTCCGGCTCCGCCCCCACCTATGTCTCTAACTAACATAATACAAAAATATAATAACACTTTTAAAGCAAACCCCTTTGTGGATTCATGGTAAAGTTTGTAAAAGAAATACATAATGAGAATTGGTGTTTATTCAATGTTAAGAAACTATGAAACAGGACTTACCTTTATCAATTAGGCATGAAACAAACACCAACAGAAACGAAACATGTATATCCATTATGGCTGGGGAAAAAAATTAAACCGACAATCGACGAAATGCACAAGACCGCAAACTAAACCCAAGTGACCCGATAAATAGTAAAATCCATTTCCTTATTTCCTCAGAAGTGTAAACCGCCAACAGATTCTTAAATCTCCCTTATCATTGAGAAAATCAGTCTAAAGAATCGCCGAGCCTAACTGCGACAAGCCTCACTTCACCCACGTTTACTATCTCTTGGCATCACACGAAGTCAGCAACACGACAACAATGATCGGCGACACGACAACAGAGGTCGACTACGCGACAACACAGGTCGACAACAACGCCTCGCGACGGAACTTTATTTCTTTAGTGTAAGTAGCTCACAAATCTTAACAGTCCTTTACAACTGCAGGAGATTGGCACATTTCATCAAGGCGGCGTTTTTATATGAGTTACGACAACGTTGCGAATTGGAAGATTGTTCTTCAACGTTCTCTGCTTGCTAATTTAATAACCCGACCACAACTGCCGATGACTGGCACATTTCATCAACATACGTTTACTGTATACAACATAGAACGTCAATTTCAGGGCTCGTTTTTTTTACAATGCTTAACTCCAACTAAACGTGCGGCAGTTAGGTACATTTCATCAACACAGATCTTGAATCAACGTTACAACAACGGTAAACACTGCAGAACGTCAATTTCACGAGCCGTTGTTTACGATGTTAAACCTCCGACTACAGCTACGGTAGTGAAGCACACTTGATGAACACACGTTGTGGCAGGGATATAAAAAAGCGACGTCAAAGCGTAATAATAAAGAGTCGGCGGTTAGATATGATCGACGGCTGGTTGGTTGGTTAGTGACTAGATGCCGCGGGATACCGACATGAAAACAGCCGATCATTGATTGCACAAGGAATGAAAACCGTTGTTTAGTTCTATCAATCAATTTCTCCATGAACACAACAGGCTGTTCTCCTCGCTGTCAGCTGATAGGATCGTACGTATACGTGTGTCGGTTTCTATGACAGGTCTGTAGTGTGAAGGTGCAGTATCATAATGTGATGAACTGGAAGCTGTTTGTAGACATAAGTGTTTCGGTGTATGATGGTATAATAATTATTAATATCATAATGTGATGAAATGCAAGCTGTTTGTAGACATAGGTGTTTCGGTGTATGATGGTATAATATCTATTAATATCATAATGTGATGAAATGGAAGCTGTTTGTAGACATAGGTGTTTCGGTGTCTCTAATGTGATGGTATAATAATTATTAATATCATAATGTGATGAAATGGAATATGTTTGTAGACATAGGTGTTTCGGTGTCTGCAATGTGATGGTTTATTGTCATAATGTGATGAAATGGAAGCTGTTTGTAGATATGTGTTTAGAAGATGTGACTATGTGGATGTGCGTAAGTGTATGTGGATGTGCATGCATACGTGCGAGATTGTATGCGGGTATCTCTTTCTCTCCCTTCCCCCCTCTCTCACTGTGGGCCGGTGTATTTTCACCCCTTCCACAATAATCTGCGGCGTCCTTTTTTACATTTATTGAGTACGTTGTAGGCGCCCTTCAAAAGACTGATAGCGCCCCTATTCAGTCTTTCCCCTCCCTCTTCCAATATTTAAATGGCTGCGCCGGCCAGTCTTTCTTTCACTCTCTTTATTGTCTGTCTGTCTGTCTCTCTATCTCTCTTTCTCACTCTATCTCTCTCTCCTCTGTCTCTCTCTCTCGACACCAACGGCGCAGTGGTTAAGCTGTCCTACTCACGACTGGTAACTACTGGGATCAAATCTCAGTCGAGGCTTGGTATTTTTAATATCAATACCGGCTCCAACCCCGAGTGAGTATTCCGCAAGGTTCACTGGGTAGGTGTATACCACATACACCGACTAGTGGTCCACAACTGTTTGTTTTTTCAATGGACTTGATATGTTTTGTTCTGTCTGTAGGAAAGCGCATAATAAAATTATGATGCTAATCAAAAAGAGTAGCCTATGTGGCGGTAGAGGATTTCCTCTAAATACCATGAGTCGCAAAACACCTTATGTCTGACATCTAACACCCGCTGAATAGATAATGCATTGGGGTGTCGTTAAACAACCAAACCTTTCCTTCTCTGTCTGTGTGTCTGTCTGTCTGTGTGTTTCTCTCTCTCGCAGTCTCTCCAGGCGCGGATGCAGGATTTATGAAAGAGGGGTCCAAATGTGGATTTCTGAAAAGTGATGAGTGAATAGAAAATGAGTAAAAATGGTTAATTTCCAAGTCCTTCCACTCGGTAAAAGGAAAAAAAAAGAAAATCGAGAAAAGGGTGTTGGGTTTCTGACCCCCTGGATCCGCTACTGGTCTCTCTCTCTCTGTCTGTCTGTCTGTCTGTCTGTCTGTCTGTCTGTCTGTCTGTCTGTCTGTCTGTCTGTCTGTCT
>JAULBS010012117.1:0-11089 GCA_032355785.1 Symmetromphalus regularis | reverse complement strand
ATCCCATGCCTCGACTGAGATTTGATCTCAGTATCTACCAGCCTCGAGTCCGATAGCTTAACCACTGCGCCACGGAGACCGGTAGTTCTATGTTTGATGGACCAGTTTAGGTGCTTTGTTGTTAGAAGGTGGGTGATGGCAGGGCTGGATTTAGACCTTGAAGGATCCGGGGACTTCAGGTTCATGGGCTCCTCAATATAGAAATTAAACATGACAAATAAAAAAAAAAGAATTATAATGAATGAATAGAACTTATTATATAATTATTATATTTTTTTAATAAAGGAAGTTCTTAGACTGGAGGGGGTGGAGGGTCCTCTGGCAGGGAATGGAGGCCCGGGGCAACTGTCCACTTATAAATACGAACCTAGGTGATGGTTGAGATGGCCGTAGTGGTAATATCGTTTGATTAGAAAATGCATAACATTAGATACATTAAACCAATATACAAATTAAAATATGGTAAACACATGTGAAAGACCTTTATAAAGAGGTCATCAGTGGCGGATCCAGAAAATCCATTTACGGGGACCCAATAATATGATGCCGATTCCTCAGATTCTTTAATGTTAATTTCTTTTTTTTAATAAAAATGTTATTTATATAGCAAAATTTAGAATGGCCTGAGCTCCTGCACCCTAGTTCCGCCACTGGACATGCTATACAAACGTGGTCTCTATAGGAGATTCCATTAAATATCGTAGGGAGTACCTTATATAACTTTAATTGTTCAGCCTAAAATTGTACACTGAATTGTCTAATGAATTTCTAGTCTTACTGGATACAATGGATATAAGAAAATTTACCCAAAGAGGTCACAGTGACCTGTTTATACACTATACGAAAGGTACTAGTCTTATGAAAACTATTATACCGTCTCACCATTTCAGGGACAGAAAGTAACACTCGGCTACTCGCCCGAGGGTTTTAAAAATCACTGGGGGCGAGTAAATTCTCACTGACGCTCGTTCCCTACGATTTCTTCTTATCTTGGGCGGAAGAGTGACCATTAATTTCCATCCCTGATATCCTTGTTTAATCTGATCTAGGACCAGTGATGATGAGATCCGACCACGTAATGACGAAATTAGTTTAAGCAGTATGGACGATACAAGCAGAAAAACAAACACCAGTATTTTACACAATAAAGTATTCATTGATTGAATTAGGAATTCAACACAAACAAAACGCCACGATAACTACGGTAATACCATGATCTACGCCATAACAAGAATCCGAAATATTCCTCCATTGATTAGTTTCTCTGAGGAACTATTACGTTAATGATCTGTCGAACAAATCCAATTTCCCAGCTCTATTTCAAGAAAAGAGAAACGCAAGAAAAAGTTGGCTATGAAAATAGTCCAACTAATCTCTGTGAATAGAATATATACTCAACCCAAAAAGAAACCTATTTATTTTTATATGGTTATTCAACGACCCCCCCTCCCCAGCACAAAAAAAAACATTGACTATTGGGGGTACCAAAAAGAAAGCATGCATGCATGTAATCAATAGTCATTTGTTTCATAAACCAGACATTCAAGGCAGAAATTCTGGAATTAGAAAACCATACCATTTAGGACGAGGTGTGTGTGCGCAGTAATATTAAACGTTGGCACGTGTTTGATTTCGATTATAGTGAAACGGTACATTAAAAAAGTATTCAATATTTCAACATGCGTACTTTCTTTTTTGGTTGGGTATATCTAGAATAGAATAGAAGGCAATTTTCAAGGTTAAAGGGGAAAACAGTCATCTAAGTATTATTATTATTATTGCAAGATGAAGTTAAATACAAATATTTCATTGTTTAAAGAAAAAATAGATGCACTATTTATTAAATGAGCACAGGGCCTCACGATTTTCCACATTTATCTCTTGGACTACCCGTATCATGTGTCTAAACTCAGATTTGTTCACTATACCTGTTATATGGTCTATGTTATATATGAAACCTACTGTTTAGTGAAAGTAAAGTTTGTTTTATTTAACGACGCCTCTGAAACACATTGATTTTCTTTTATCATGGGCTATTGGATTTCAAACATATGGTCATTCTGACATATTTCTTTAAAGGAAACCCGCTTCCGTCACATAGGCTACTCTTTCCAATAAGCAACAAGTTGTCTTTTATATGTACTTTCCCACATACAGAACAGCACAAACCACGGCCTTTGATTAACCAGTTGTGGACCAAACTGTAAATGGGTCCACTGAGAAGGATCGATCCGACGACCGACCGCTTTACAGGCGGACTAGCTACCTACTGTTTAGTGATCCAATCAGTTATATTATTTATATATGTCAAAAACTCCCCGTGTTTAATAACTTCAGAAAATGAAGTACGTTATTTAATTTTATTAAATATCAATAATTGTGAACAAAGAAAAACTGATCTTGTTGTATTATTAAATATCGAGCTATCAATAGAATATTTCTGTTTTGAATTAAAACACCATCAACGTGAGATGATGTACCAGAGTGTTGAAAGAAGACATCGTATTTTCCAATAATATCATTACAACGGATCTCTCTAAATTGATCTCAAAATTGAGGCACAAATTGTTCCCATTTTATGATGGCCCAGTGCTTTCTTCCAGTGTTTTTTTTTAAATCAATAGGAGATTTCCATTATTGCGAGAACGAAATTTTCTTGCATGCCATAAATTGAATAAAAGCAGAAAAAAACACGTATATTGGCAGGATAGATTGCAGCATGTCTGGTTACAAAGATCGCGGGGTATTCCCATTTCGCATCACATTGTGATCAGGCGATTATGCTCATGTTTTCTCTGTAAATACATCCTTTCAGAATAGCCACCTATGAACTGACAGGGTTTAGGTCAAACAGTAGCGTGTCCACCTGTGAAGCTGTCGGTCGTCAGATCGATCCTTCTCAGTGGAACCATTTCCACGACGGGCGATTTTCGGTTCAAACCAGTTTTCCACAACTGGTTCATCAAAGGCCGTGGTATGTGCTGTCCTGTCTGTGGGAGAACGCATATAAAAAAAAATTGTTGCTTATCGGAAAGAGTAGCCTATGTGGTAACACCTGGATTCCTCTAAATAAATATGTCAGAATGACCATATGATTGACGTCCAATAGCCGATGATGAGGTAAAAATCAGTGTGTTCTAGAATCATCATTAAATAAAACCAACTTTACTTACATATGATCTGAACAGAATGATACAGCAATCCATTTGATTTAATTTGACTTTGTTGTATCACGAGTATTGCATGATGGCATTATTCAATGTGAGGACCAGTGTGGTTCATGCGAGGAATATCGTATGTTTCCACTGTAAATAAAACCTCTTACAGTAACTATTATATTCATGAAAGTATTAAAGGGTCATCCATATTGAACTTAGAATTAATGGAATAATAAAAATATTAATGATAATAGTGATGATGATGAATTATGATGATCATGGTGATGATGATGACAAGGAGAACACAACTATGACTAAGAAGACGATGATGATGATAGAAATAATAAAATACCTATACAAAAAACAAGATACAAAAAACGACAAAAAAAAAAAAAAAAATAATAATAAAGGCCTTGTTTTACAATAATGGTTTCAGTCAGTAACTACTGCTAAATTTTTTTAGTTCATGAACTGTTTTGTACGTGTTTATGAAAACTGGTAATTGCATTTATATGCAATATTTTGGGACAGTTTTATGTCATGTTATTATTTAATTTTTTGCTGATATCCACATGCATCGATCGATCCTTCTCAATTTACCCATTTGCAGTTTGGGATATTTTACGTTCCAGCCAGTGGTCCACAACTTGTTCATCAAAGACCGTGGTGTGTGCTGTACTGTCTGTGGGACGGTACATATAAAGGATCCCTTGTTGCTTATCGGAAAGAGTAGCCTATGAGGCAGCAGCTTCTAAATACATATGTTTGAATGACCATATGTTTGACGTCCAATAGCCGATGATAAGATAAAAATCAAATGCTCTAGAGGCGTCGTTAATTAAAAATAAAAACTTTAAAACTTTGTTACACCTATGAGTATCGCATGGCTTCATGAAACAAATGTTCTACAGCTCATGGATTTCCAACTGCGACAATCCACGAATCGTGCAATTTTACACGTCACCTCTTATTTTTGTTTTGTTTTCATTATTTTCTAAAATTCCGTAATGATTGCAGATTGCCAAAACCTCGTACAAACATTGAATTGCTTTCTTTAAAAATATTTCTATTTCTATACTGATCTTGTGTTTTCATTCCTACATTTATTGAGACGGTTGTAACGACTCCCTCTTTGTTTTTGTTCAGAATATAACTAATAAAATATGTATACATCAATCGATTATTTAATAAAGAGGAAATTTCGATAAAATGTTTGTTGTTATATTTGAAAAGAGTAAAGTTTGAATGTTGTTATAGGATCTTTGTTTTGTTTGCTCTACACTCACGCAAGGTTATATTAGATTTACCCATTGTTCATTCGCTCATAAATATTGACCTGATCACAAAGAAGTCTTTCAAAAGTTTGTTGTTGACAGTCAAATATTATATTTATACTTTTTTTGTCAATATTCACAAAACAACATATTGATTTACAAAAAACAGAATGTGTGACTTGATATTGTTTTCATGTTTTATGTAACACCAAAAAAATGGATACCGCTAATTTGCAATTCAGATACATGAAGTAACATAATATTTGGTTTAAATGAGTTTATATTTAAAAAAACAAAAAACAACAACAACAACAAAAAAAAAACACAATAAAAACAATCAACAAGCAAAAAAACAAAAAAAAAACACGATAATTATAATAATAATAAAAATAAAACCACCACCATCACCATCATCATCACCATCACCACCACCACCAACAACAACAAAATACATTTGTTTCCCTTGGATAGAAACTTTAAAATCGGTAAAAAAAAAAATCGGAATGTTATTGGCATTTAGCAAATTCATCAAACTGTTAAAATATATCTTGGACGTGAGTCCTTATCCTACTTCAAACGTCAGATTTTGGGGGATTTATTTGTATCAGCAAGTTTGCACATTGTATGTATTAACAGTAAATTGCATCTGGTGAAACTATCTGTTTATCGGTCCGAAACCCAAAAAGCAACTATCATTTAAGTATAGATGCGATGTAAAAAAAAAAATTAAAAGTTTCATATATCCAGCACCTCCTTCTGAATGTACGACTACGTACTATACAGCCATGTAACTGTTAATAATTCAGATACATATTTTTTTTGCACAAAAAAATCAAAAGGACAGACATAACAACACTCATGAACCTCTGTATGATAGTTGTGACATCAGGTAGTAAAAAAGAAGCCTCCATCATGAGTTTATCGTTTTTAATTGATCATTATATTCATTTTTCTCTTCTGTATATATTATTATATTGGGTAAATTTTCGTTTGAATAATATATTTATATAAATTACTAAAGTCTTTACACGCACTTTCACGAACACCTGGTATAATCACTGACGCGATTTTGCCTATACTTTATTTGGACCTTGTACAAAGATACGATTTTAAACAAGAAAACACTCTTGACTTTTTGTATTAGAATAGTCGTTATCATTATCATCATCATCATCATCATCATCATCATCATAATCTTCATCACCATCTTCATCATCTTCATTATCAACATCGTCATCATTATCACATCATCATCGTCATCATCGTCAACAACAACATCATCATAATCATTATTATTAATCATTATTAATATTTTAATTGATTATTATAGACATCGTGTCTTAAAACATTTTCTGTTTTCTCTTAGAACAGAATCTTTTGAGAGATATCATTTTCTTTTCTGTTATCTTAAATAACAAGACCGTCCAATTATCACTCTAGCTATTGGACACTAGCTGACGCAGTAGGTATCTCAGAGTGGTTTCGTGCATTCTATAGGAGAGATTCTGGTCGGAATCACTGGTCATTTCAGTCATTGTTAACTACACAGAGACCGTCACCAACAGGTTGGAATGAATAGAGTTAGAAATTAAAATTTCCTGTTGTCTGGCAGGTTATTTATCAACTAGTTTGACCTAACTGTGCTGTTTTTTTATACTCATCTTTTTTAGCAGTGGTTGTTGAGATCATCTTTAGCTGTACATTGGACTCACACCTCCAAACCACAATCTACAGATACTTGCAATGAATATTTACCATATCGTTTATTTTCAAAAATTAATTTTTAAAACGGTAAAGTAAAATTATTTTTTTTACCTCACTGTCTATCTCATTATAAGCAATTTGACGACAGTGTTCCACCCTGACAGTCAACACAACAAGAAAAATCCAACAGTTGTGTTTGAACATATATTTAGTACAAGGAAAACGTGTAAACTTTATAATGCAATACCAGAGGAGCAAGGCAAGCAATACCGGAGGAGCAAGGCAAGCAATACAAGAGGAGCTAGGTGAGCAATACCAGAGGAGAAAGGTGAGAAATACCACATGAGCAAGGCTAGCAATACCAGAGGAGCAAGGCGAGCAATACAAGAGGTGCCATGTGAGCAATACCAGATGAGTAAGGTGAGCAATATCGGAGGAGCAATGTGAGCATTACAAGATGAGCAAGGTGAGCATTAACAGATGAGCAAGGTGAGCAATACCAGATGAGCAAGGTTAACAATACCAGATGAGCAAGGTGAGCAATACCAGATGAGCAAGGTGAGCATTATCAGACGAGCAAGGTGAGCAATACTAGATGAGCAAGGTGATCAATATCGGAGGAGCAAGGTGAGCAATACCAGAGGAGCAAGGTAAGCAATACCAGAGGAGCAAGGCGATTGTATGGGAGGAGATGAGGACATTATTATATGGACCAAGTATACTATTGAATCCGACCCTGAAAAAAGATCATAGTTCAAGCTGGCTCAATCTATAAATGCAATGCCCATGGTCATGTATTTAATGTTCATATTGAAGGAAACATAATTCCGTTGGTTGATGAGTTGGTCTTCATACGACAAGTACTAATGTTTGATGGAATCTGCAAAACGAAGAGCAGATCTATGAAGAGTAACAACAACTGGATGCAGTTCTCATATGAGATCGTGATTAGATGCGTAAATAGTATTATCTCTGGTCATTAGGTAGAATGTCGGCCTAAGGTGATTAATATCGTAAATGGACCGGCAGAATGTGTGAACTCCACCATTGCCTATCAAGTGTTAAACATGATGTATTCCAACATATGTTCTGAAGAGGGGAGGAATCTTTGTTGAAGGACGACCCAGCACATTATTAAACCACTGGCTATTAGATATGAATCGTAATAGTAATTATGACATATGTTCTACAGAAGAAATATGTGACCCTACCGCTCGAAATGAGTCGGAATTCTACTTGGTCAGTGTGGGTATGTTTTGAAGGGTGGTGTCATTGCTTTCGATTTTGGGTTTTCAACATAACCACATTTCCCAGCGGTTTTTCCCCTCCTCAATGTTCTTTTTATACACAAAAGATGCTTATAAATGTCATTAAAAGTTATTTGAAATAAGCCCCACCCCACATCGAAAAGTGGCGAGAAAAGCGAGAAATGTTCGCAATTTGTCATTACTCTTTACGAAGGATCGGTTGACCCGTCTTTGTATACCTATTTGCAGTTTGAGCTATTTTCCATTCCATCCAGTGTTCCACAACTGATTCATCAAAGGCCGTGGTGTGTGCTGTCGTGTCTGTGTGAAAGTGCATATAAAAGACCCCTTACTGCCTATCGGAAATAGTAGCTTATGTAGCGGCAGCAGGTTTCCTCTAAAGAAATATGTCAGAATGACCATATGTTTTACGTCCAATAGACGTCCAATACAAATCAATGTGCTCTAGAGGCGTCGGTTAAATGAAACAAACTTTACTTTTGCTATTACTATACGAAGATGAATGACCGGTCATGAATAAACGTGAACCCAGCTCTTGAAATGTAGCGTCCAACGTCGGTCACCGTGACCTATGTCACATAGACTGGGTCACGTAATCAACATGGATGTAGTGGTGGTGATAAGGATGACGACATGATGATCTGTTTCCACTGATGCGCAGTCACGGAATGACGTGTTTTGTTGGGGTACACCAATACAAATAAAACCAAGGACACCGAGAATTGACCTCTTTAATATAGTGAATACGTGATCGGACGCGACTGGTAGTTACTGGGATCATATCTGCTTGGGGTGCGATAGCAGTTTGGGCTATTTTCCGTTCCATCCAGTGCTCCACAACTAGTTCACCAAAGCCCATGGTATATGCTGCCCTGTCTGTGGGACAGTGCCTATAAAAAACCTCTTGGTGCTTATCTGAAATAGCAGCCTATTTGGCGGCAGCGGGTTTTCTCCAAATAATTATGTCAGAATGACCATATGTTTGACTTCCAATAGCAGATGATGAGATACAAATCAAGGCGTCGTTAAATAAAACAAACTTTACTTTTTTTGTAATATTGAAATGACTTTTTGATGATATGTTTGTGGTTTACATTAGTAAAATAATTAAATATATCAAATGAAACTCAAAGTCTGTGTTATGCTATAGGCATCTAAACAAGATCGTGAAAGATACTGTTTATCTTCCATTTTATGATTTTTTTTTGTGTGTAATTATATCAGTAAACTGACAACCCCTATTACCATCTATCCACAGCATACTCCAGTTCATATTTAAAGTCTGATTTCTTTAAAACAAAGGATACGTGATATCAAAATGGAACAGATTGTAACAGGTCAGGTTTCACTTTATTTTATTATTATTATTTGTGGGTAATTATATCAGTAAACTGAAGACCCCTATTACCGTCTAACCACAGCATAATCTAGTTCCTATTCAAAGTTTAATTTCTTTAAAACAAAGGATACGTGATCCCAAAATGGGACAGGTGGTAATATGTCATCGCTAACTGGGTCTTTCTCAATTATTCATAGACTTAATGCACGAACATGGAAGCGTCAACGGCAGGATTTTACAGTAATGAATATTTTATGAAATTTCACCCAGGAGATCCAATGATTAGTTCCGGTGACCTAATTTAGTGATTAGCCTATTTAGTCAACAAGAAATACAGATAACCTGCAGGTTAAAGCATACTTCCTTTCTGACCTCTAGCAAGTAAAGTTTGTTTTATATAACGACGCCTCTGTCTTATCATCGGCTATTGGACGTCAATCATATGGTCATTCTGACATACGTATTTAGAGGAAACCCGTTGCCGCCACTTAAGCTACTCTTCCGATAAGCACAAATGTGTACTAGTATATGACACTGTACTAGTATACGACAATGTGTGCTAGTAAATTATGACACTGTGTACTAGTATATGATACAAATCACTAGTATATGGCACCGTGTACTAGTATATGACAATGTATACTAGTATATGGCACTGTGTACTAGTATATGACACCATACTAGTATATGACAATGCGTACTAGTACATGACACTGTTCTAGTATATGACACCGTGTAGTAGTATATGACATTGTGCTAGTATATTACACTGTGTACTAGTATATGACACTGTACTAATATATGACACCATACTAGTATATGACAATGCGTACTAATATATGACACTGTGTACTAGTATATGACACTACTAGCATATGACACTGCTAGTATATGACACTGTACTAGTATATGACACTGCTAGTATATGACAGTGTGTACTAGTATATGACACTACTAGTATATGAAACTACTAGTATATGACACTGTACTAGTATATGACACTGCTAGTATATGACAAGGTACTAGTATATGACACTACTAGTATATGACACTACTAGTATATGACACTGTACTAGTATATGACACTGCTAGTATCTGACAAGGTACTAGTATATGACACTACTAATATATCACTACTAGTATATGACACTGTACTAGTATATGACACTGCTAGTATATGACAAGGTACTAGTATATGACACTGTACTAGCATATGATATTGTACTAGTATTATGATACTGTGTACTGGTTGCCAACTATTTGATACAAATTACAGTTACCTAAAAACACCAATGATTACTTAAAGAAAACTGGTTACTTAAAAAACAGTTGTTATTTAAAATTCCATGTTGAGAGGCTGTTAAACAAATAATCATTTACTTTCTAAATGATCACCAAATGCCTTAATTTCTTTCAATCAGTAGACCAATAATTTACTCTAATGTCACCATCTGGATCACATAAAGTGTGAAGACATTCATTCATACAAATTTCATTTCTTTAAACCGCCAGACTTTATGGAAGCACTACACCAAGAACTTTATAAAGACGAGTTCTGGAAATGTAATATTTGCAAGAACATGAAGAATTAGGTTTCTAAAGCGTTCTTGGCTTCGTATGAAAGAAACCCATCGAAGTCACAATAGATCAGAGATTGTTCCGCCTTTTTCATGTAAAGCATAAAACACCACAATTTCACAGATTTATAACATCTTCCAAAGATAATCGTAGATGATGTATAATTTTATGGACCTTATCCATGACAAACGAGTTGTGATAGGATTAAAATTGTGTAATCAATTTAAAGAATTAGATTTTAATTAAAATGCGGTTTCCATTGAGAATGACTTTTAAAGGATTAGTTCCTACCCCCAGAGGATGTTAAATAAATATGAAGTTAATATTCGAATGGACGAAATCACTATGTATTTCTATCACCGAGCATGTTTGAAAGTCATCAACGTCAATGTATTAGGAATAACAATTATATAATGCCAGCCCCAGGCGACAGTTTATTTATTTATGTTACCATTTCAACAGAAAGAAATTTTATTGATAATCCTGTGGAACTATATTTCTGGCTTGAAAGAAATTCAAGGTACATAGCAAAAATAACGCATTACGTTTCACGTACGTTTGTATGTGAAACGTATGTTTTCGTGTAAATAGGCAGGCATACGTTTAGCGTACGTTTCAAACGTACGTTTTTCATAAGTTAATTACGTACACAATGACATGGAAAGAGATTCTAAACGCGCGCGCGCGCACGCACACACACACACGCACGCACGCACGCACGCACGCACACACACACACACACACACACACACACACACACACACACAC
>JAULBS010012106.1:0-11089 GCA_032355785.1 Symmetromphalus regularis | reverse complement strand
AACAGCTATATTTTTTTATCAGTAATTCAATTAAGCGGAATACACACACACACACACACACACACACACACACACACACACACACACACACACACACACACATCCTTACATATTTATATTTCTTCTTTGACATATGAGTGTTTGTATTTATTCGGTTTAAATTCATTGATAATTACATTTATGAAATTTGATAATTTCTTTAGTATACTAATTCGTTTATTTTTCCATTAATTCTTTAATTTTATAGGTATTTGAACGTGTGTAATAATATGGCTCTAGAAACTGGACTCTACAATTATGAAAAAAAATAGCAAATTAAGAGATAATGAAACTCGTCACCAATGTCAGGTATATTGCTTAGTGTACAAACTGTCTTCTAGTAATATATTATTCCAGCATCTTATTCCAACGGGTAAATAATGGTTAGCTGTTCTAAATATTAAGATAGTTGTCTACTGTTCTTTCGGGAGTATATTAATATATTTTTTCAAAGTTTAGTTGTTCTTTAAATAGCTGGTTTGTTTTACCTCTTGATGCTGATGATATATTGTTTGATTTGTTGTGAGAGACAGTTTACCGATATAAAAGATCGAGAATCCCAAATATCGCCCATTCCCAAGTGCTCTAAAATATCTTTGATTGTAGTAATCCATTTATAATCTGTTCCGTTTGTAAGATAGTCATTTAACGTAGCTTTATACAATAGGGTAGAACATTTTAATTCCTTTTCTGATATTAGTCTTGTCCAGTAACATACCATTCTTCTGTGTACAGTTAATTCAATTGGTATTCTTCCTAACTCTCCATTAAGCATAAATAGTGGTGTTGATTTTTAACAGGTAAAATATGCACGAAATTAAAAAGAAAAATATTGTCATATCCATAGATGTCACATCCGTATAACAGTACCGGGAGAACCAGTGAATCAAACATTTTTAGTTTACATTCGATGGATAGATGGTTATCTTTAGATTTTGATAGTACATAGTATATGATCTTGGTAGACTGTTGGCAGAGTTTACGCTTAATAGTATGAAAGTTATTTAATTTAATAAAAGTAATTCCTAAGTATTTATATTCTTTCAGGTTTTCTAAAATAGTGTTTTCAATCTTGAAAATGTGTTTGTAATCTCTAGTAGTTCCGTTAAATATTACTATTTTAGTTGTATTACTATTTATTTTTAGTTTCCACTTCATACAGTATAGATTAAATATATTTAAGGTATGTTGTAGATCGACTGCGGTAGATGATAATAAGGCCGTATTGTCAGCGTATATTTCGTCATTTTGTTTATCCGACATAGGCGTAACTCCTTCACATCCATGGTTCGATAAATAATCTTCTAAATCGTTCAAATACAAGAAAAATAAAATAGGGGACAAATTTTCGCCTTGATGGATACGACTTTTACTTGGGAATAAAGAGGATTTCTGGTTATTTATAAGAATCAGTGATTTAAGGTTTTGATACATCTGATAAATAATTCTGAAAAATGTATTTGTTATGTTATTCTGCAATAATTTATGCCAGAATTGGGTTCTTGGTATCATATCAAATACTTTCTCAAAATCAACAAAAGCACAGTATAACTTTTTCTTTCGTTTTTTAAAAATATCTATTAAGTCATGTAAAGTGAAAATATGGTCAGTGCTCCAGTAGCCTTCCCGAAAAGCAGTTTGGGTCTCATTAATGATTTTATTTTCCTCAATGAAGTTATTCAAACGGTTATTAAGTAAGTTGTGGACAATACGGTTGGTAGATACTGAAATCAAATCTCAGTCAAATGGTATAATTTTCAATCTTGATCCCGGCTCAAACCCAGAGTTAGTGAGTGTATATCACTTGGTCTGACCATTGCTCCACAACTGGCTTATCAAAGACTGTGGTATGTGCTGTATTGACTATGGGAAAGCGCATATAAAAGATCCCTTGTCGCAAAACACCATATTTCTGATAACTAATAGACTAATAATAATATTAAATAAATAAAATCCAAGACTAATAATAATCATAAACATTAACAATAAAATTTAAAAAATAAATAATAAAAACAGAAACAAAACTGAAATCCAATCTCAGACAATGCTTGAAATCCTAAAATAATCTTCATCCAGTGACCCGCCCCCTCTAAAATTTTGCGAGGTTTTTATCCCCCCCCCAGCCCCACGTGAATTTTCTGGATCCGCCACTGTCATCTAATACTGAATTACCGATCAGACCGATGAGCGAGTGGCGCAATATTAAGTACGAATAGAAGCTAAACTGATATTACATGAAGCAGGCGCAGACTTCAATATATATCCACAGAAAGCCATTTATTATCTTTACAGAAGTGTAACCAAGTTTGGCAGTAATGGGGTTTCGTATGAATGTTAATTGTTATCTATTGTAAACAAAGACTCGACTAATCGATAATGACAGTGCCGTGCAATCCAATATTACTGAAATAATCGCAAAATATGCTGCACATGGCAGGATCTCAATATATGGAGTTATTCCAGAGTTATCATGAATATCCCCAGAATACAACGACCTAAACAAAGGGAATTATCGCTTTAAAGCTGAATTAGTAATAGTCGGTTACTAGAATTTGATTAAATTAAAGATAATTTTATAGGGTATTCCATAATTTAGCATCTTTTGGTAATAAATCATAGCGATACCAGCGACGGATCCAGAAAATCCATTTAAAGGCAGTCCAAAAATACCATGCTGATTCTTTAACTTTAAATTTTTTTAAATTAAAAATATATGATTTAAATCGCAAAATTGTTTGGGGGAGGTCCCCTGGGGACAAGACCGTTACAATAATGTTTTTATTATCGAATTCTCATACATTTTTAATAAGCTTTTTGTGAGGACTACTTTAGCCATTTTGAATTTCATGTATTTGAGACTACATGTATATACTAACAGTCATACTACTAATTCAGTTTACTTCAAATATAACCATTAATACAACAGTCACTGGTACAAAAACACAAGGGATGGTCGTATGTATTATTCGGTATTAAAACGTGTTGTCGAGTGATTTGATTGGTTGAATAGGCTACTGACGTCAGGTCACCATGTCAAACGTTGTTTTGTAAAAATCTTGGCGGTCGTTGAAACCGGCCGCTTGAGTTGTTATGTAAAATTTTAACTTTGGAAGTTATTTGCTTTTGTTTCATTGTGTGAGAAGCGTTGTAAATGATTTTCAATTAAAGAGAGATAAGAGTTGTTGGAAAACAAACCCTATAATATACTCTAATTAGCTCAATCGTGGAAAAAACAAAATATTTACATATTTCCTGTCCAACACGATAAACATTATGCCATCTTCGTATATTATAAGTGCTACGCAGATGATGTAGACGAGGAATGTAATTTTAGGATAAATAGCAATTTTTAAAAGACTATACTACACTAATATTATACTATTAATCATCATATACTTTAGTAGGAAACACATACGTAAATTAAATTGGTACTTTGTCCTATGTCAAGTGTCTATGGTTCATATGTATCTCTTTGCGGCAATAACAAATACTGAATAAATTCGCCACTATTGCATACCGAACGCCGCAAAAGCGCATGCATATATAGAAATCTAAAAGCCTCCTATAGCCCTTAGGAACTTCCAGGGAGAGAGAGAGAGAGAGAGAGAGAGAGAGAGAGAGAGAGAGAGAGAGAGAGCTTGCACAACCCTTAATAACTTCAAGTTCCCTTAAGATGTCAGATGTTTACATGCTTCAGCCCGTTTCTAAATATTGATTAAAATGCGCCGTTATTTTTACGTGTTCCCTGGAGCACGGATCTGAAAAAGACATACCGGAAGTTAATACATAATATATGTAGCGCCAATGGGACATTCATTTCCGGTAAGAAACGGTGGCAAAGGTGTCCTAGAAAACACATGTGCCTTCTGATAAACATTGTATAAAATGATTGAAAATTAGTGTACAACAAATAATAAACAAATAGTATGAACAGATTAGTGATTCAAGGGTAGAGGTCCTTCCACTTTGCCTATACTTCCCTTTATTCTGTCTCCTGCATATATAGGGTTTAGATCACATTGTCTGTTACTTTAATTTCTGTCTGATTTCATTCAGTGGGCGCATTGAGGTATTTATCATTCCGGCAAGTGGTCCATGTCAGATGTAACAAAAATCGTGGTCATACCCTGTCTGTAGGAAAGCGCATACAAAAGCCTTCTTGCTGCTAATCAGAAACAGTAGCCTATGTGGCGGTAGCGGTTTGTTCTGAAGACCATGAAACGCAAATACATCGAGTTTGAGTAACTTGCCTTTTCAGCGGTACATCTTTTGTCCAGTGTACTGTTAAGTAACTCGTGCAGTTGGTTGTCAATTTCATTGCTTCTCAATTCTTAAAAATAGCTAGCTATGAGACAGTTGGTCATGTGATCAGAGGTCATGTACTGGCAAAATACATAAATCATATACTGTAGTAAAAGAAACAATACCAAAAATATGAATAAAATATTTTGGACATTTGAATATTTTGTTTAAGACTTCTGCAGATTTTGTTTTCATCGCTGCTTAAATTAAATTCTGACATTTATGTCGACTATACATCTGTTTTGCAAATACAAATGTTATTTTCAAAGTTTTGTGTGGTTCCTCAAAGTTGTCGTTAAATTATCTTTGGTATCATTGTTTTTTACCCGTTAGTTTATAATATATTTCTAGTAATGATAACTTTTTTAGTAGTTTAAACCTCATTTTATACTAAAACAGCAAACACACTGTCCTCAAAATAAGGGTCTGTACATTCAACTCTTCAACTGGAGTGGAATAGTTTCAACTGGATGGAATAGCTTCATTCTCGATAAGAAAAACCAGATGCCACATATTTACATAGTGCTTAAAAAAGATCATTAATTATAATCCTGGATATTGGCAGACCTTTGATCTATTTATATTATCCAAAATAATTGGCTTACAATCTGCAAGAGAGGCCTCATGAGAACCGGAAATGGAATCTGTCAACGGAACAAACCGAAGCACGATAATCTTGTTTCTAAGTTTGCCATTTGCGAAACACGGCTCATATTTAGAGTGCAATATGGTTAGACAAATGGCGTGGTATTGTCTTGTGTAAAGATGGTTATAAACTGGTGGATTGGCAAAGCTGGCACGTTAATTAGAATTAAGCCCACCGCACACTTAATGACACCGCTGGTTGCAGATATAAGGATATTGGTTACCACACATTTCTATAAATAGACTGGTCTCTGCTACTTAGATTCAATTTCGTAAATTTTTTTTATATGAAACCAATCTTGAGAGATTGGCAGTCCTCCTACATATGGGCAAGGAAGGATGACACTCTTTTGTGTCTCCCGTATTGGTCATAAGGTTTATATAAAAATAATAATGAAAAAGGACCATCCGTCTCATTGTCAGTGTCAAGTGTATATTGATAGTAGTCATATTTTGGTTGATTGTCCTCAGCTTCAGCCTGTTAGAGATAATGTATTTGTTAATATGTCGTGGAATCATTTCGATTCTCCTTCATGATAATTTTTTTAAAGAAATTTATTTAAAGACCCTTCCCCGACCCCTTATAACAAAAGGAAACGTCGGCAATTGTGGGTCACATTGCGGTTATTGACAAAGTGAATAACCGCAGTATGAACCACAATAGCCGATGTTTACTTTTGTGCTGAAGGGGATAGGGTTGGGGTGGGGGAGCTTTAAATAAATAAGATGTGTTCGTCCTTCCCTGCTCTTTTTCTTTGTTATTGTTTAACGACACCACTACAGCACATCGATTTACTACTGGACGTCAAACATTTAGAAATTTTAACACGTAATTTTTCACAAGTGTGATCCAGCCTCCCAAGGGATTTGAACCTTTGTCTTCAGCTTGAGTTGAGAGTTAGACGTCCTACAACTGGACCAATAAGACACACGTGTTTTGTTTGATCCTCTTACACTCATCTAGAAAACTATCGATTGAAAATATTTTTAAATTGGACGTTTATTCAAACTTCTATGCATGGTACATATAGGAATTTTAAGATACAAGTAATAACAAAATTAACAACAATAAAATACTTTTTGTATTCCGGAACGGTTGCGTGTCTGCCTGTGAAGCTGTCGGTCCTCGGATCGATCCTTCTCATTGGACCCAAATGCAGTTTGGGCTAATTTCCTTTCCATCCAGTGGTCCACAATTGGTTGATCAAAGGCCGTCGTATGTGTTGTCCTATATATGGGACGGTGCATATAAAAGACCCATTGCTGCTTATCGGAAAGAGCAGCAGCTTTCCTTTAAATAAAATGTCAGAATGACCATATGATTGACTTACAATAGCCGATGATAAGATAAAAATCAATGTGCTCTAGAGGCGTCGTTAAATAAAACAAACTTTACTTTTTGTATTCTGGAAGGAACGTGTTCTGTTAGAGTTGGTTTCGTTTCACATGAATTCAGTTTATTATATGACGTCAGAATGAATAAAACGTACTGGCAACGGAAATCCATAACGTAACAGATTTATAATATAAATGGTTGCTGAACGAATAATAACGAAAATATTAAAAAGTAATGTATTCTCCTAAAACAAATAAAAATACTTCCTGTTTTCCAGATAACTAAAGGAAAACCACACAAAACCGCTCCGCGATAAACGCTCCACACACACACACACACGCACGCACGCACACACTACACACAGCGAAACAAACATACACACACTTACGCATACACACCACACACACACACACACAAACACACACACCAAACATACACACACACATACAGTTACACACACAAACACAACACACACACAGAACACACACAGACACATACCAAACACACACACACACCACACATACACAGGCACACACACAGACATACAAACACACTCACACACACCACACACACACAAACACACATAAACACAACAACAACCAAACCTAAATAAACTTTCATATTATATTATACTGAATAACGGTAATCTGTCATATTGAGGCAGTTAGGAGGGAAATGAAGCGGATAATTACTTTAACTGTAACAGCTTGAAAGTTCATTAAAAATGTAGAGATGAAGTTAAGACAAATCACCACCTTGTACCGTGCATATAAACCACGTACGTGTTTAAAGTACCACCAGTTCCTATCTCTCTCAAAATTTGAATCTTGCATTGTATTGCAACATCTCTTTCTTATATAGAGAGGACATTTTATCAGTTATATTTTCAATTAACAATTAAACACAGAACTCTACTTAATTTAAAACAATGGTGTGTTTGAATAACAATAATAAGAACAACAACAACAACAAACAACAACAACAACCAACCAACAACAACAAACAACAATAATAATAATATCCCACTCAGTTTTTGGATCGAAAACAAAGTTCCAAAACCATATTTTCGCTCTCAACCTATGAATCTTAAAGGTACACTGTCATAGTTACAAATGTCATATTTTTATATTTATCAGTGATTAAAAATCCTGTAAATTAATCCATTCCTACAAGCACAGTGACCTAATTAACTCCATAAAATTAAAAGCATAATACAGCTCATTCATATTATAATGAAGTGCAATCAAACTGTCTCAAGGAGATATACGGACCCCAATATAACATGTATGTAGATTGGTTTCATGATACTTTGTTGTTGAAGTATAGTTGGTGATGTATTCTGTATTTCAATATAAATGTTAGAGCCTCTACCAATTCCTGTCGGACGTACTTTTAATTCCCTATGTAATTATCCCTGCAATTAAAAAAAATGACCACGGCAAAATAAATGCTCTGGAGAAAGTTTCCATGGCATTTTCCATAGCAATTTTAGCGTAAAGTAATATTTATTTTTAATAATAAAAAAATACAACTTAAAAAAAAAAACATCATTCGTCTGCAAAAAAAGTGCCGCTGTGAATGCAAAATTCCGCGACAATCTCCACGCCTTTTCCGATTGCCGCGGGCAATTTCAGGGGTTGAATTGATTGTAATTTGTTCTATGCGTGCAGTTGTTCTTTGAAATGCAATACATTTCAACACAACTATTTCTGGACGACTGTCACCTTCTGCAACTATGAACCTGCCCCTTTAATTGAACAGAAGGACCAAAATAGATTAAACAAACATCTTCGCCTTATATAGAGATACATATTTGTTTAATCACAGTTACGTCGTTTAGACCTGAATCTATTTTTTATGAATGCAATTACAGAAATCGTGTCATCCTTGCTTCGCCAATCCGAGTGTCGTCCATTGTTTACGCTGCGCTGGGAACTCGGTGCCGCATGGGCCGTGAGATGTCAGGAACGGAAGCTGTGAGTGGCATCGCTCGCCGTGAGATACTCCAACTGTCTCTGTTGTAATTGATTATACTTCTAACACTGACGTGATCAGCCCTGACTACTCTAATCGGCGGAGAGCATGTGGCTTAAAAAAAAATCAAAAATAAATATTTAAGTTTTTTCTTCTTCCATTGTTAAACAATTTCAATATGGAAGTAAATACAGTTCTAAGATACTGTTTTGATGTCTTATACTACAGCCTGTGACATTACTACTACTACTACTACTACTACCACTACTACTACTTTGACAGTATATGACAGTATACTACTACTACCACCAGTATTATCCCAACATTTTGCGATTTAAATATAAAACAAAAACAATTTTGACGTTAAAGGCATAGCCCACAGGATTTAAGGGGCTTTGTGGTCTGAATATCGATTACGAATGAAACTTACATGTATTTGTTATACTAGATATCGTTTTCATATCACGCAAGACATTTTAACTGAACCATGGTATAGGGAATTCTATCTCGAGTTGATCGATATTTTTTCACATTTAAAAATGTCAAATTTCATGATCGCAACTCCTCGTGGGGCGAAATAAATTAGTACAAAATGTTTTTGCAGCTACAAAAATATTCAGAAGTTTTAAAATAACGGCAATGGCGGAATACCAGTCACGTGACACGAAATATATACGTTACACCTTCAACGGAAAAACAAAACGTTATTATTTTTTTTCGATTTATTTGTCCGTGAGCATAACTCATTATTATTTTTAAAATATTGATAAGTGAGACGCGATGGTTATATAAGTAGTTGAATGAAGTATTTCTATGGACAAATCAAACGTTTATATTTAAAATTAATTCTAATTTGATTGGAAATTAATTAGGCCAAGTAATCGCAGAAAATGGTTCTTTGCAGATTTTTTGTTTAGTATTTCGTTAAACTAGTTATTCAGTTGAAAACTGTATAGTATGATGATATAAAGATATATTTTCATTAAAGTAAGTTAAGCTGCCGGACTCAAAACTGGTAAGTGTTGGGATCAAATCTCAATCGAGGAATGAGATTTTAAATCTCGATACCGGTCCTAACCTAGAGTGAGTGCACCGCAACACTTAATGGGTACGCCACTTACACAGATCAGTGGTCCACGGCTCAATTACCGAAGAAGGATGGAATAAATTCAGAACTTGTACTCACGAATCACTGAAAGAAACAATGATGATGTCTGATATAAGCAAAAGGTGAGCGTTCCCTATCCAACCGATAATATTTTCAATTTGCATAGTGAATCTCCGCAAACTAGTTCAATAAAAGAAAGCTATTTAATGAAATATATGGACACACGTTTCCGTTATTTTGTTAGCTATTCTCACGTTTAATCTGGCGATATTTCCTTCTGGCTATTATAACGTAAGATCTATTATTACGATGTGTATAAATGGCAATACGCCATTAGTCTGGCCTAGTAGACACCTACACAAGCAAACCGCCACGAAATAACCATCATTTTATCCCACAGTCTCCAGATGACGCTTTCTGATGTATTGTAATAACACGTCATCATGTAATCTTAGATCATAACAAAGACACAGCTTTAGCCCTTTAATGTCGTCAGTAGGAGATCATACTAGAATATCTTGGGAATTAAAAGGTTAAACAACATGGCCGCCGGAACTGAGGCGGAAGGGATGGCGGTCGCCACCCCAATAATTTGTCCAGAAGCCATTAAACGTATACTCCTACGAACCCTTGACCTAATTAATTTCGAAACAAAGAATTAATTTCAAATATAAACATTTGGTTTGTCCATAGAAATGCTTCATTCAACTACTTACATAACCACCGCATGTCGCTTATCATCAATATTTTAAAAATAATAATGAATTATGCCCAAGGAAAATAAATCAAAATAAAATAACACGGTTTTTTTTCCCCGTTGAAGATGTGAAGTATATATATTTTGAGTCACGTGACGGGTATTTCCCCGTTAGTCGTTATTTTAAAACTTCTGAATATTTTTGTAGCTGCAAAAACATTTCGTACCAATTTATTTCGCCCTACAAGGAGTTTAAATCAAGAAATTTTACATTTTTAAATGTGAAAAAAATCGATCGACTCGACATGGAATTCCTTATACCATGGTTCGGTTAAAATGTCTTGCGTGATATGAAAGCGAGATCTTGTATAACAAATGCATGAAAGTTTCATTCGTAATCAATATTTAGAGCTTAAAGCTCCTTAAATTCCGTGGGACTATGCCTTTAACATGTTCCAAGCAACTAGAAAGGGCATTGTTGTTTTAGTAGTAAGTAGGGCTAGCGGATTTTGGGGGGAAGCGGGATGTAGCCCAATCGGTAGAAAGTCCGCCTGTGGTCATTTGATCGATCCTTCTCATTGGACTCATATTCCATTCCAACCAATAGTCCACAACTGGTTCATCAAAGGCCGTGGTATGTACTGTTCTGTCTGTGAGACGGTACATATATAAGACCACTTGCTGCTTATCGGAAAGAGTAGCCTATGTGGTGGCAGCGGGTTTCCTCTAAAATACATGTCATAGTGACCATATGATTGACGTCCAATAGCCGATGATAAGATAAAAATCAATGTACACTAGAGGCGTCGTTAAATAAAAAACAAACTTTACTTTATTTTTGGCTAGTGAATTTTTAAGCATGGCTAGTGAATTTTGAAAATCACCGATCACACAGCTAGTTGATTTTTATCCATGGCTAGTGAATTTTGAAAATCACCGATCACACAGCTAGTTGATTTTTATCCATGGCTAGTGAATTTTGAAAATC
>JAULBS010012096.1:1028-11090 GCA_032355785.1 Symmetromphalus regularis | reverse complement strand
TACCTTCTAACAACCAAATATCTCACCTTGGCCTGGGTTGTGTATGTTCCATTGTGCATCTCAAGATAGAGTTCACCATGCCAAGTACAGAGTTTATCCTTACTTTCACTTTCAACCAGAGAAAAAAACTCATCTGGGCTACTCATCTTCACTCTGTGAACATATAAATTTATTGAAATTAATCTTTAAGTTAGTTGCTTTCCTAGCTGAACCTAATAGATCCTTAATGATTTATAATAATATACTACAGGTAAGTAGTTCATGGGTGGGGGGAGGGGGGATTTAAAATATAGTAAATTGTACCTCGGAAAATAATACATATAACTTTAAAATGGTCTTGGATTGCATGACCTATACTCTTGGAAAATTCAATTTATGAATTGTTTTGGTTCACATCAAATCTACATCAAATATTTATTAGCTGTTTAATTAGAAGATATCTTTAAGAATTTCAAGTGATATTTAATTCATCTCAAATAGACTATTTTGTCCTAAATGATTTCATAATTTAAGCCATACTATATAAACAAACAAAAATAATTTCTAAGAAATAAAACCTGTTCTAAAGGTCATAACTTTCAGTCATAGAAAAAACTTACTTGGGAATGCCATCCACATTTTGAAGCCTTTGGAGTTTTTCCAACATTTGCTCTCTGTATAATAAAGAAATGAATAGATTTGATGCATATTATAACAACATATTAAACGGTAAAAAGAAAAAAATTATTATTATCAAAAAATAATTTTAAAAATCATTGTCTTATTAAGCCAAGTTCACAAATCAAACAAGGGGCTTTGGAAAGACTACTGTAATAACGAATTAAAGCTGACAGAGAATGTATTGTAAAAGAAATATTTACTTTGGAAACTTCTTCATTTTCATGTGTGAATATATATAAGTAAACTTACACAAAACGACATTAAAATTGAAAAATAAAATTCAAGAGTAAGACAGATAATGACATGTATTATACATTCCAAGTGTTACACTGAAAGTGAATTAAACAAACTGGCTACATTGTATTTATTTGTTCCTAGTCTGCTATCTACATAATCAAACATTAACTACTTTATACAGTTATGTGGTGATTGAATATAAAATATAGCTATATGGTAACAAAATTCTCCCTCCCCTGAGGAGATTCAAATCATGACTCAGTTTGAGAGACCAGCACTTTATTCTAAAACTACTAACTATACTATATGCTCCCCTCTCCAGTGAAGGTACGTTCCAGAGCTGTGGACCATGGGTATTTGAGCTATCACAGGTTCTGACCAGGGGTATTTGAGCTATCACAGGTTCTGACCAGATTTTAACTAGGTTTTTGCTTTAAGAACATACCTGGTCCCTACATCGGCTCCAAATACACCAGAAAAATCTCAACCTCAACTGAGAGGATTCGAACCATGACTCTCAGTTTGAGAGTCCAGCATTATAGCAACTGAGCTAATAGGGAAATTCCCACTAGCTACTGCCAGTAGGAGCACTTTGTTCTAACACTACTACAATACTATACATACGATGGCCCATGTCCACCATCTCCATGACCAAACAGATAACAACTTCGACCAGATCGACCTTTGTCCTTGAAATTCTTCACACTGTATAAAACCTAAACAGACAGGAATTACTGTGTTTGCTAGCCAAATTATAGATCATAGTCGAAAGTGTCATTTACATACTTTTTATATACTATTCTTGAACACTTTGTCATTTTATATTTTAGAACAGTTTAAAGCTAAAATGAAGAAAAACAAATAATAATCATAATTATTTAACATAATCACACAATAGTGACTACATGAACATGAACAAAAGAAATTTATAAAGGTTCATTTTGCTAACATTTAAGGAACTTGTGATGTTTTTATTTCCAGTCCACAATATATTAAGTGGCTGCTGGCATTACATTCCATTTGCATAAATTGTTGTTTAGTAGCAAAATCTTTATGTAGTTAAGATTTGTAATACCATTTTTGAAACTGATTTAATTTCCTGTTTTTTATTTTCTTCCTTGCTATTTTAACTACGAGTGAGTAGTTCTCATAAACGTTTCATTCTGGATGTTTAGAACACAGTTTGTCAGTCATTACTGAATCATGTTTTATCAGGATACATGTTTATTAGCAAAATAAAACTAATAACAATCACATAGCCCACCAGATAGTCCGTAGGAGGCATTTTTTAAATCATAAGCCAGCAGGCAATTCACATAGCCCATGGGCAATAGGCAGGAAATTACAGTAAATGTAGCATTTTATGTTTATATTTTCAATGGAAAAGTTGCATGATGCAAACACTTACAGATTTTTTTTTTATGAAGTCCCTTTTGGGTTATGGCCTCCTTTTTATCTATTTTATGATCATACGATTATATATTTATGAAGCTGGTAACATATTTCTATTTCTAAAATGATACCTAAATTAACATATTCAACATGCACTTCATGGACACTAACAAAACAAAACAACATGGTACCTCCTGGACTTTAGCCTCCATGCAGTAATTGTCTCCGGGTGGAAAATGGGTCAGCACTGTACTACCATCAAGGCCTGACCACAGAAATGTGTGATGCTGAAAATAAATTAAAATATTCTGTTTAGATATCTGGGATACTTCACTTGAAACCATACTACACATCAGTGTGTTCTGCTAAAAAAAAGGTAAGTGCCAAAATGACAAACAGCTGTCTTTTAAATCTTTTGTATTGTGTACACAACATACAAAAATATTTCACTTTATAATTTTTTTAATGTATTAAATATAGCTTAATGGTCTCTTGGTACATATTCTTCCACACTACTAACTTGTGAATTGCATAACAGGAAGCATTGTGAATATTTGTACTTACAGGAAACTTGTTGACGAGATTCCAGCTCAACTTCTGTGTGAGAAATCTTGTCATGCCACAATGTTGCATCATCTGTGGAATTTGAGCGGCATATCCAAATGTGTCAGGTAACCAGAACTGAAAACATATCATGTGAATATTTGTTTTGAGCTAAACTTCCAAAATAAACAAAATTGAACATTATGTGATTAATTACTAAAATATTTATACCCAAGTGTTCTTGTTGACCAGAGACCAGAAAATTCGATAGACCACAAAAAGAGGAAACATTATTTTTAAAATACTGCCATGAGCAATGCAAAAGCAGTGCTTTTTAGTCTCCATCTTCACATGCCACAATTGTTTAAATGTATTTTCTTGCTTATATCCAATCAAGATTCAAACACATTGTCCTGGGCACAAGCCTCAGCTACCAGTGTTTTCTATCTAGAACAGAGGTTAGTGTTAGAAGATAAAACTCACTGCTACTACACAGTGTGGCTACTCTGAGATTTTATCCCAGTACCAACCAGTCTCTAATCTCATAACAACTACATCACTAGGTCTAGTGTGCCAGTTTAGAGCTTGACCTAATATCTATTTTCAAGTGGAGAGTCTGGGGAAGACATTTGTTTTTAATGACCCTTCTGACTGCAACCTAGCATATTTTCAAATCAAAAGATCCACTTCTAAACTACATGTAAAAGGTGAATTTTTTTTCATGTTTCTCCTCCCTTATTCACTGCCCTGGTAAAACATATCTGCAGCAATACACAACAACATAATTTAAAGGTATATAAAAGAGAAATTACCTCGGTACAAGTGATACCAAACTCTTTCCTAAAGAACTCCTGTCCATAGAGAAATTGTCTGATGAATGATTCACCACTCGGAATGTTTCCATCCTGAACAGAAAAACAAACATGTTTAACAATTAATACAAACAATTCAGTTTGTCCATAGATGGGTAACTTCAGTTCAACAACTACCGTACTGCTGGTATTGGATATGAGCTCTATTTGTGGATTTAAAATTAACTTACTATAAGGATTCACCAAAAGCATATCTGAAGCCATATATCAATCCTATGAGACCATCCACATCACAAATAATACTGATAAATAGTTGAGAAGACTATTTAGACTCATATCTTATAAAAGAAAGGTTCTGTATGATTTTCATGAGGACTAGATGCATGGACTTGTATAAACAGAGCACACTGTCACTGGCTTAGTAAATGTGTATAGTTGGTCAGCCGTTAATTTGACAAAAACCCAAATTAAAATGTTGTTATTTTAAAAAAGCTCAAATTAAAATTTGTTGTCTAGATATTCAGAAAAATGTGGTAACAAATTCATTTTTTAATAGTTCATAAAAATAATTAACTTTAAAAAAGATGTATTAATCATCAGCTATTGGATGTCAAACATTTGGTAACTGACAGTGTTCAGAGAAAACATGCTACATTTTTACATTTCTTTAGCAGCAAGGGATCTATTGTATGCACTTCCCACAGACAGGCAGCATATACCACAACGTTTGTTATACCAGTCATGGGACATTGGCTGGGATGAGAATAAATCAAACCAATGACTCCACTGAGGGGGTTCGATCCCATGACCAAAGCACCTCAGGCAAACACTCTACCTACTGAGATAGATCCTGCCCCACTTATGTCCAGTTTCTTGTTGATGGTTCAGCGATGATCTACAGTTCAACCCATTCTTCTAACACGCAGTTTAAACTAAGAATCAAGGTTGAACTGTCGACAAGAAATTGGCCCTTAGAGTGGACTGGATACCTGGACTTGTATAATCATTACATACTGGCTTAGTAAATGTGCATAGCTGGTTAACTTAGATTAAAATGTGGTTTTACAGATTATCCAGATATTCAGCAAAACTTATTTCTTTAAAATTCTTTATCGACTTTTTGGCTTTGGTATTTAAAACAACAAAACATCCAGATACTATTAGTCTAATATTACAAAATAATATTTTTAACAAAACAACACAAGATGTAGGCAATACTAACATTAAAAGTGAACATTGAAAAAACCCATCATTTACATGAAATTAATCTCATTTTACACTAATACATTGTTTTCAGCAAAATATGGTCATTTCACTTTTTAACACACTTCACAAAAATTATTAAATATTAACAGGGCATACCATTTCAACCCACGATCCACCAACAGGTATAAACCTTCCTTCCTTGACAAAGTGACAAATCTTGTCATACAGACTCGGATAATGTTGCTTCACCCACTCAAACTGCTGTGCCTGGAACAGGTCAACTCACGATTATTTATCAACTGTCTATAATTAATGGCAAAAAACCTACATCATACACATCCTAGTGGATTAATATACATTTAAATAAAACATGATCATTGTCAGATGATAAATAACTAAACACTTAAAATATGAAACGGGACAAAATTAATAAAAAACAAAAGAACACTTAGTGGTTGATATTTATTTTTTGTTTAACGACACCGTTAGAGAATATCAATTTATTAATCATTGGCTACTGGATGTCAAACATTTGGTCATTTTTACATAGTCATAAGAGGAAACCTGCTACATTTTACAATTAACAGTAGGGAATCTTTTGTAACCACATACCACAGCCTTTGAGATAACAGTCATACACCACGATTTTGGGTCAGAAAAATGTGAGCTTCATTGGTCCAGTAGTAGAACGTCAAGACTCTCAAGCTATGACAGTGATTCAAGACCCGTTGGAGGATGGCTCAAACTTGAATAAGTGTCAAAATAACCAAATGTTTGATGTCCAATAGCCATTGATTAACAGATCAATTTGCTCTAGTGAGGTCATTTTTTACAAAAGGACAGGTAAATAAAATTTAATCAGTGAATGAGACCTCCAAGGGGGTTTGATTCTATGACCAAAGCATCTCAGATGAATGCTCTACTGACTGAACTAGATACTGTTGTAGATGGACAGATGTAATGGAAAAAACTGAAAATTGACAGACAACCATGATTACAATTTTTATTCTTTTTTTAGCTACAAGCATATTAAGTGAAATATTAAGTGAAATATTAAGTGAAATATTAACACCAAGTACACAAAAGACACTATGTATACCTGTGAGCAAGTGAACTTGAAGTCGGGATACTGCTCCATCAACTGCACTGTACAACTCCAGGAACGGCCACACTTTCTGATCGTCTCTGCATACGGCCAGAGCCAGGCTGACATAAACATACAAGGAAGAAAAAACATTTTAAATAGAAACAAATAAACAAAGGCAAACCTGACTGTTTGGACAGCTTTTTTAAACAGCTAATAGAAGTGCTTATTACAGGGCCCACGGAAAGCATTTGAAACTGGGGGGACTGAATCTTGACAACCAACCAACTTGTTACCTACTGGACTCAAAATGCCCTCATACTCCAAAAACTCTGGATTTCAACCACTTTATTTTGTTGTCTGAAAATAGTTTTATTTTGCCAATCTTCCAAACATTAGTGGCCCATATATTATGAGATATGCTCATCTATGACAAACAACTGGCAACATCACTGTTTTTCCAACCAATCATAAGAACAGATCCTCACAGACTGGCCTGTATACACTTTGTGGTATGGTGCAGGGATACAATTTTTTATTCCTCAAGATTACAAACAAATCTTTTTGTTTTCCCAAATAATTTAATCTACTGTACTATCATATGATTTGTATTTTTCAAGGCCAATTTTTAGTTTTCCCAAAGTTCGTTGCGTAAGATAGGTATAACTGCATATATATCAATAATACAGAACAGGTGATGCGTCTTTAGATTAAAATAAAATATCTATTTGGCAGAAAATATAATAACTAACTAAAATGGACATTATAAGGATTGGAACAGTGTTACCTGTATCAATATGAGAATGCCCCATTGCGTGGATAGTGTGTTGACTGTCGCCATTTTTTTGAGAAAAAAACTCTTTTGCAATCTTCTGCCCTCTGAAATACAATAAACTTTTATTAAGCTCATGATCTCAATAGTAAAACGAATTCACATTTTTATATAATTACTGTTTTAAACAGTTATAACAAAACTAGTCGGTAATCAGTTATTTGGAGGCATGAGGCAAATCACAGATTTCAAGCCATTGTAATTTATAAAAAATTGCATTCTCTTGAGAAAACTATCACAACAGTACATGCAAATGCCACTTCATCAAACTATGGCAGTGTTATCTCTCATCTTAGTAAGTTTAAAAACTATCTTGTTTCAAGTTGACAGATGTAACACATTTTGGCTCCTACAAGTTATTTCTGCTATGATGTTGGTAATAAACCTACTGTTTATAGGTTTGTCGGTTTCCCAGTTCAATTGTGTTGATGATCTTGTTTGCAGTGTATAATGCTAGGTAACCTCGTTCATTGTCTGGTAGCTCCTACGTAAGTATAGTAAATTAAAATCATTAATATACTTCCTCTTTAGGTTCACAATTTTACACTAATTCCTACATAAGTACAGTTAATAAAAATCACTAATATGGTCCCTATTTAGGTTCACAATTTTAACTAAGACATTGTAAAGATTTTGTATTGAAGCACTGTTCTATTTTTTTACATTTTATAACTGTAATAGGGGCAGAGGATTAAGGGAAAATTAATTTAAAAGTTATAAATGAAAATGTGAAAAAATACTACACTTAAAAGAAATTTGCAGAACTGAAAAAGAAAATCAAATAACTTATAATGGCAACATGATAGTTATTATACTGAACATCTAGTTTAACAGGATAGTGTAAAATATTAACATAATGACCTTAGCAATTTCATATAAAATCTGAAGATCCCAAAATAAGCTGGCAACTTCTGTGTCAAAGATGGCCACTTCTGCTTTCGAAAGTGTGTATGTTCGGTTTGGATCTGTGGGAGCAATCATGCCATTCTTTCCTGCTCCAAACAAACCATTGCAAGCCATTTCTATGTAGAATGTCTGTCTGAAAAATAAAAACCAATCTTACAATGATAAGAAGTTCTTCATTTATATTAGGTTTAAAACAGAAGTGTGTGTATTTCAGGGAAAATACTGAAAATTAATAGGTACATGTAGGGTTGATTAAAAACAAATCTTAAAATAATACTTAGAAGTCACTCATTTGTATTAGGAATAAAAAAAAAAGATATATATGTTACAGTTAAAACAGTTTGTAATACAATTTTATTTTTCATTTTATTTACTTTTTACAATCTTTTAATTTTCAAAATAAAAATAAATACTGAAATATTGAATAAAAATATTAAGGTTAAATATTACTTGTTCTAGATAGAATTAACGTAATTTCATTTTTAAATGTGACCCCATCATGAAACAAAATAAAACTTACTTCATTTGCTGTTTGGTCAGTTTTGTGGTCAGAATAAAATCCTCTCTCATAGGATCATGTTCTCCACTCAAACCCTTCAATTATAATATTATAATTATGTTTAATACAATTAACATTAATAACATACTGATAGTTATCATGTTCTCCACTCAAACCCTTCAATTATAATATTATAATTATGTTTAATACAATTAACATTAATATCATACTGATAATTATTATGTTCTCCACTCAAACCCTATAATTATAATTATGTTTAATACAATTAACAACATACTGATAGTTATCATGTTCTCCACTGAAACCCTACAATTATATTATAATTATGTTTAATACAATTAATATTAATAACATACTGATAATTACAAAACAATAATTCTACCAATTTCATGCATACACTGTATACATGTATGTTGTCTGATCATAAAGTTATAAAGATATGTTAATTATTTATTACATATTGATTTAAACAAAATACATTATAATAATAAAAACATATGATACTATAACAAATATTTTATTATTAATATCAAATTTAATCTCATCAGTTTTCAATATCCAGTTTAATGAAATTAGATAAAAATTCATAAACTCATGCCGCACACACTTTACACTTCTCTGCATATGCCTCCAATAAGAAAAACAACCAATGTCTAAATATTGTTAACTTTCATTCAATAAAACACTGCAAATTAAATTCGTATTTCTTTCTATGTATGAATTTTTTTTAATCAGCATTTGAAAATTCCAATAATTGTTGATTATAACTAATCTACTCTTTACTAACAATACTACAAACGTGATCTGATCACCTGAACTGGCTCTCCATCGATCCACACAAGCACTTCAGCACCACAGTTCCATAACAGTCTCACTTCACATATAACTAATCTACTCTTTACTAACAATACTACAAACGTGATCTGATCACCTGAACTGGCTCTCCATCAATCCACACAAGCACTTCAGCACTACAGTTCCACAACAGTCTCACTTCACAATCCTCCCATTTAGCTGGTATGTCTATATGAACATGAAACCAGTGTGTTGACCATCTTGAAAAAAATATATATTAAAACAGTCAGACAAGAATAGAAATTAGGAAATAATTGCAATCACTTTGGGAATTAGCACCTTAGAAAGGATACTGGTCCCCATGAACAATGCATTAGCCCAATTACAAATGTACAGTTCTGGCCTATTCTGAGAAGTCAAAGCTTTGCTCAATAGAGCAAAAACACATTTGCAGTTTGGGCTATTTTCCATTCCAACCAGTGGTCCACAACTGGTTCATCAAAGGCCATGGTATATGCTGTCCTGTCTGTGGGTCAGAGCATATAAATGATCCCTTGTCCATGGGTGAATAGGACTGGGGAAAAATGATTAATTTTCACGTCCTTCCTCTCGGAAAATATATATAAAAAAACTAAAAAAAATATAGAAAAGAGGGTGGGGTCAGGACAGGAAAATTATTGTTCACTGCTCAACACTCTCATTACTGCAGGAGTATATCGTTTACATGTTAGGATCAACCGTGTCAAGCTAACTAAAAAGTAATGTTGGGTTCGGACTTAATTTAAAACAACATAATTTAACTTTAATGTAATAAAAGATAATTACTACTAGTTCTAGGATTCGTGTAAATAAATGTTTGTGAAATTTACTCATTTTGATAAAATCACGGACTTTAATGGCCGTGAAAAATAAAAGTAGTTTATTAAGATGACGCCACTCACATTAATTTCATGTCGCATTTTAGTCTGATCACCATCACTTGCAATAATTTAGTGATGCATTAATTTCATGTCGCATTTTAGTCTGATCACCATCACTTGCAATAATTTAGTGATGCATTAATTTCATGTCGCAT
>JAULBS010012074.1:0-11091 GCA_032355785.1 Symmetromphalus regularis | reverse complement strand
GTCTCTGACAAAATGATTTTCCATATGTATACGGTCCGTCGGAAACGATCGAGGGAAATATGCAGTGCAAATGGCGATAACTGTAACAAATTTGTGCAAACCAAAAAAAGGACGGATCTGCGGGACCCCACGCGAACGAAACGATCGTTCGCGCAATTTGTGCAGCCCTTAGTTCCTTGTACTCCGAGAATTTTTTTATATAGAAACCTTATTTAGAAAATTTTACACGAAATGTAAATCGGTTATGCAAAATACCTTTGCATCGGTGCAGGACTGCAACAGCGGTTGACATGTCAGTGTCGTGATGTGTTCTTAGGTAGTTCAGGGACATTATTGAAGGTGATGGATACGCAGCGTGCCAAACAATCTGAACGTACACATGACGATCTTACAATAAAATTTTATACTGTGTATACCACTGTCAAAGAGATGGCAGACAGACAGGCACACACACACACAAAATGTGGCTCCTAAATATCTTTTTGGCGCCTAATTTTTTTTAACCAGGCTCCTACACCAAAAATTTAAGGAATAATAATTAATAAAAAGCAAATAATATTACACAAATAAATCCAGTTAATTAAAAAATATATATAATAAATAAATAAAATAATTTTAAAAATAATAGTTATAGTACACCCACTCGCACAACCATGCACGCGTACACACATATTTTTATATACATAATATAAACATTAACATGCAATGATAATAATTACAAAGACATTTTTCATTTCAGGAGACTTCACTTGTGTGTGTGTGAGTATGTATGTATATGTATTTACAAGAAATTCTGTAAACAAAGTAGTGCATAAAAATGTTCTCATTTTTTAAATTCTAAAAAAAAAAAAAAAAATACGTTTGTAGTTTTGAGAAATGTCATTAATTTTATGTATGCGGCAAACAATCATCCATGCTAATTATGCGTTTTATTTGATCTCCTGATTTCAGTTTTGCAAAAATAACCCCGTCCTTTGTCCATGCTGTTTCCACGTTATCATGCGATTTCACTTTCAGCAACCTTGTGTAATTCTCTTTCGTTAAATCCTCACTGATGCCGATTCCGGAACCTTTAAGTTTTCTGCAGTTTTGAAGTACCTGTGTTTTATGTGTCCGTTTGATTAACTTAACGATGATTGGCCGACGTTTTGAAATCTCAAATGGACCCTGTCTGTGTGCAATACTGATATCAGCTTTAGTAACTGTCACACCAATTTTATTTAACACCTGCATTGTTTTCTCTGTGGTTTCTTCAACTGTTTCATATTTATTTTCGTCCGAGACACCAAATAGTCTAATGTTATCTTTGCGGATGTGTTGCTCCAAGTTGTTGACTCGTGTTAAAGCAATAGTTGCAGATACATTCGCGATTTTTATATCATCTTTCATGTCGCTATTTTCTTTCTTCAAACGAACATTTTCTTTTCTTAGGTTCTCATTTTCTATTTCGACTTGAATCAATTTTGACTCGTTTTTCTAACTGTTCGTTAAAATTCTGGCATAATTCATTTTTTACTTGTTCCAGAGTAACTTTCAAATCATCTTTTGTTATCGCACTTTCAAACGTGCGACTAAGTTCTGTCTGCTTAGCATTGATTTGTTTTAATTCTTCTACTATAGTTTCCATAATATCGTCTTTTCTAGAATCTGTAGTACTTGACTGTGGAAGGTTTTCTGCTTTTGCACATTTTACTTTTTTAGCAGCAGGTTTTGTTTTTAATGGTTGTCTTGCCATTGGCGAAGCGTCTGAGCTAGATTCACTACTTAACACGCGCTTTTTGTCATTCGACACACTCATAACAAGAGGTACACAATATAAACTGTCAGTGGTGGTCAACTGGCGAAGTTCATGAACAATGAATATTAATCAGTGTACTCTACCGCGAAGTAATTACATTGTTTACACATGCAGAACAGTTCGGGGTGCTGGGCTTGTTACGTAACAATTAACACATTATTTATGATTTGCCAGATAGTCAATCCAAAAAGTTCAAAAATGTATCAAACACACGTATTTTTTTTTTAATTAGAACATTCTCACTAGATTCAGACGAATGAGATGATTCTGTTGGTACAAAAAACTTCTTCACATCTTCTTTAAATATTAAGAAAAACCTTGAATTTACCTGACTTGCTCGCCGTCGTGACCTCTCTATATGTTTTTATCGAAAAGAATAGCCTATGTGGCGGAAACGGGATTACTCTAAATATATGTGAGAATAACTATATGATTGACGTCCAATAGCCGATGATAAGATAAAAATCAATGAGCTCTAGATGCGTCGTTAAATAAAACAAACTTTACTTTGAAAGAACCATGCACATCTAAGAAATGAACTTTTCAAGCGAATCACGTGATCATAAGCATTTGTCATCACAAATTTAAATAGTTTTTTGGAGAGTACACACACATGCATCAGGTACCCGAAATGGATCAAAATATATCCACGAGAATATCGTGTATGAAAGTCTATTTAATTTCTGACGTCATCAGTTTCAAATGATCAGAAGCAACAATGAAACAATTTCGACAGTTTGGGCGAAAATGAACCATTGGCCAACTTAAACCAGAAAATGAGGCATATCAAATTCCCTACATATGTAAAGTTTTGATCAACTTAACAATGTCCCTAGAAGATATCTATCGTTTCCAATATCGAAAGCTAGTGACTCATTACCCAGTTCTAAACCTTGATGAACATAATAATTATTAGGATAATAAGCTTTATTTTGAATTTAAAGCGTGATTTTTCTCAGTATGAAATATGATCCATATAAACTCCATCAAACGCATCACTCATTCCATACGCAGATACCATTTTCCGTTAATCTATGCCGATTAATAACACAAGGTATCGAAGCCCTAACATGGATGGAAGTCACTGTAAATGGTGTCAAAATCTTGTTATTATTCAAATAATACCATTCACAAATGATTACAATTCATGTTCCAACGATAGAACAAAAAATAAAACCAATTCAAACTAAATTGGAATTTCTTTTGCACTTCAGTGTATTAAGAATTTAAATACATAGACACGCTCGTTTATAAGGTGAATTTTGCATAAGGAATTGTAATAGAAAGAATAGAACACCGATAACAGTGATAATACTTTAGAAAACGGTCTATTGTGTATGTGTGTGTGGTTTGTGTGTGTGCGTATGTGGTGTGTGTGTGTGGTGTGTGTATATATGTGTGTGGTGTGTATGTGGTGAGTGTGGTGTATGCGTATGTGGTGTGCGCGTATGTGGTGTGTGTGTGGTGTATGCGTGTGTGTGTGAGTGTATGTGTGTGTATGGTGTGTGTGTGTAATAGATATAATATATATATATATATATACATGTATAATGATTTATGTTTTGCTAAAGAGATAATAATTATTGCATTTTTTTAAAGATATCTATGCGTTGAACTGTACATTATGAATTTTAATAAAATAGGAATAGTTAGTATAATAGAATTATATTATTATTTTAATAAAAGAGAAGACTACACTTGATATTGTAAATAGAAAAAAAATTCCTCACACATTGCATTGAAACGACAATATAACTAAGAATAGCTTATTTTATATCCAAGCGAAACAATAAATAATTTTTACTATTTAAAAAAATATTTTATAAACTTAACTAAAAGAACACAAACTCTCTCTCTCTCTCTCTCTCTCTCTCTCTCTCTCTCTCTCTCTCTTACCTTGCGAGACATGCAATAATTTAACAAGAACATTTGCACTAAAATCAACGCATGCTAAACTTCTACAAACAAGATAAACAAAAGTCACTTCAGTTATGCGCCTCCCCCTATGCTTTAACCGTGTTGAGGCAACAAAGGGCAAACAAGCAGCCCAATCGGTACCTGAATCCATACACGTTGCTAATTGTTCCTGAAAAGAGCTTTCCAGCGTTCGCAGCCGCAGTCTATTAACCCATGTAAACGTCGTGGGCTAATACTTCCTATTTGGTCACTTGTTACGGGTTGCCATAACGTGACAATGAGTGGCGGGATAGAAATGAAATCAATAGATAATAACACACCCATAAAAGCATTGCTCGGAAACACGATTTTACTTTTAATCAGATAAGCTGTTTATTGAAAATCTTCATCACCACTCGATCGATGTTATGGTGAACTCTCTACGCTAGAGGATAGCCATTGTGTTAACGTGGACTGAAACAATTGCGTCTGTTTAAGCACGATTTGTCATGGGATATGTGTTATCTAGATATCAGTTTTTGTAGTAAACAACACTAGATAACGACACATACATTGTACTTCTTCGGCAATATGATTTCTTTAAATGACAAGTGATTGAATTAAACAGTCATAAAGCAATATATATATATATGGTAACAATTATTTATTGTTTTTCGTTGATATAAAATAAGCTATTCTTGACTGTATTCTTGAACTACTCTCACAAATACTGCAGTCCTTATCAGGATGAAGGATTTCCGAAAGAGGGTCCAAATATGGTATTCTGAAAGTGTGTGTGTGTGTGTTGGGGGGTGTGTGTGTTCAAATGCGATGATATAATAGGACTGATGATTTTTTTTTTTTACGTCCTTTAACTCGGAAAATAGTAAAAATAAAATTAACAATTAAAATACGAGAAAAGGGGGGGTCCGGACTCCCTGGTCCCCCTTTCAATCGTATATATATATATTATCTCTATTTACCATTATATTAACACACACACGCACACACACACACACACACATATATATATAAAATGGTCTTTCCTCAAGATTTAAATTTGATTTTATATAAAATGGAAAAGATATTTAAAAATAAATCTTCGGTTTCCGTTGATAGATAAGGCTTAAGATGTTTTGCGTTACTTCATTGGTAATGAGTTTAACATGTTCTAGAAAACAATTATTTATTGTTTGGCTTGGATATAAAATAAGCTATATTTGGCTGTATTGTTGTTTCATTGCGAAGTGTGGGGTGGGTTTTGTTCTCTATTTATGATTACATTTAAAACAATATATATATATATATATATAGATATATATATATATTCTTTCATATATTTAATTTTTAATCAAAACTAATATTTTTTTTTACTGAATACTGATAACAGAAACTTCGAAATACTTAGTAAAAGAATGAAAACTGAAAAATAATACATTTGTGTTGTTTTGAGCAAAAGTCAAAACTAAATAAAAACACTACCACCCCTACACACACATACACTGTATATTTTGATGAAAAACGATAGAACACACACACACACACACACACACACACACACACACACACACACACACACACACACACACACACACACACACACACATACATACATACAGACACACACACAGAGAGACAGGCACACACACACACCCAGAGCAAGTCAGACACAGATATAGACAGATAGAGAAAGTGAGACACACACACTCACACACACATAAAACAGGCACACAGACAGACCAAAACACACACAAGTTGTACGATAGCAGAAAACAAAAGGAAAAAAGAGAAAGATTAGTAATAGTTATGACACAAACACTGTTCAAATTGTTGAATATATTTATTACATTGGTTTGATTTTATAATTTTATTATGTGAATACATTTAAAAACATAAATCATCGGACTGACACATTACGCAGAGAAGATTGGAATCCCGCTAGACATATATAAACAAACGGGCAAAAGAAACGATACCAAAAATAAGAATAAAATATTTTTGACTTTTGGATATTTTGTTTGAGGGTTCTGCAGATTTTGTTTTCATCGTATAAAATATGGCATTTATGTCTACTATACATCTGTTTTCAAATACTAATGAAGTTTTGTGTGGTTCCTCAAAGTTATTGTTAAATTATCCTTGGTATCATTTCTTTTGCCCCTTTGTTTACTTTGTATTTGTATTTCACATAAATATACATGGATTGTATGAAATAGATGACAGGTCATGATTTCATGACAACACCGTGTTCACTGGAGAATAACATATTAACTGGAGATGTGCCAACCCCTGCCAGTCTTTTATTACTTTCTAATGAGCTTTGGTTATTTTATTTCATTATCTAATTAAATGCCTTTGCGGAAACGCCGACTCAAGAAGCATGCAAATGTGCTAGCAAATTGCTGGAAAAAATATTCAGTTTATTGTAATTTGAAGTGTTATGCAATTACGCTTTCTGTATGGCAAATATCACGCATTAAACAGCAGCATACACATTTTATCAACACGGAAATAAATTGGAGATTTCCGTACTGTGACAAATCACTAACTGGGTTATCAAGGGAAAAGAAAAATGGGGAAATTGATGCTGAAATTTACAACAATGCTCGATTAGTGGAAAGAAAGAGAAATATGATATGTTCGCACGAAGGTCTTTGGTCGGTGGGACCCCACAAGACAGATGCTGGTTAAATGCTTTGTGTTATATGCCACAAAGATGCGTCTTTCTGAATACGTTTGTGCAAAAGTGTTATTGATTTCAATATTTCCCTACGGAATTCCCATTTGCTACTAAAATGAACATCAATTTCAGTGCACGGCCTTTCCTGATGGTATTTAGAAGTTATTGTCTCGTTTGTAACAACCTCTAAATCCTAAGCGTCCACTTTGGTCAGTTTTATTCAAGGCATTTTTTCCTTTTAAATTCACCGTTTTACAAACGAGTTTTGATAGAAATCGTCTGGATTTTAATGGCGAATTAAGCAGGACAGGTAATCCATGGACCCAAGAAGTTGGATGGGTGAATATGATGTGTGAAAAACACTCCTGGAGCCTCACCAGCTAGGAACAATATTCACAGTTTTAGCACTAACAATAAACATATATTATCATCACTCAATTCCTAATGAAACATGTTAACATGATCAACTGAATCTGGGCAATACAGAAAAAAGTAAAATCGTGTAAATATTAATATACACCATGGGAATATATAAAAAAGATTGATTTAGTGGCTTGCCATAACCTCTTGTGGGACTAGCAGTGTTTTTATAAATAGCAAGAAGGCATCATTAATCTTATGTAGCTTAATACTGTTAACTCATCCACATATAACAGTAATTGTAAGTCCACAGACTCCCTCTTGGTATCGTATTGCAGAATTGTGTCTTTAAAACACGGTATATTTCATACTTGACTGTTTATATCATGCATGACCACTCAATTCGTGTCTCCAGACTGCAATTATAGAGACATGAGTATATCTGGCCACAAAAGAAAAGCAAAACAAATATTTAAAAAAATAATAATAATCCCCCCCCCCCACCAAAAAAAACAGGTAATAAAAATAAAAAATAAATATCTTGTATTCTGTGTTCTAGTCAATGACTAACAGTATACACATTTCTGTGTGTGGTACATGGGTGTTGCTATGAATGAGTTATACATGTGAAGGACATAAAAATTTATTTTTATATTGATTTCCAGTAACATATTTATAACATATAATATCAATAACAATGCATATTGAGGAGTATCCGTGGCTTTTGATTGGTTATTCCAAATAGATAAACAGTAAGCAAATTACAGATTTTGAAAGAAATAATTAAATGAATTAGTGGCATACATCTCCCAAGTTGTTATTGTTTACTTCACGTAGTCTTTATATGGCAAAGGAAGAAGATGTCTAGATTACCCCCTGGGTCAAGTGCCCTTCCCTTAGGACTCCAGGTTCCGGTGGGTGGGGAGCGTGCTGAAACCAATATAGATGTGGGCAAGTCTTAATAACTTAGAGAAGGAGAAGAATGTCTAGATTTTACGAGATTGGTAAATACATCTTACTCCTTAATCAGGACACATTTGCAACAACATCTAAATCGTTTTCGTTTTGTCATTTCAATAAGATCGTTTTAATTGTCTTTACGTTTGTATGCATACACAAAGTATTCCTAGCGATAGTCATCAATTTGCTCTTTGTATTAATGGATAACAAACCCGAAAAGAAATCTGTTATTATGATCAAATCTTTAACTTTGGCCAAGACTATCTAAGAATTTTAAAAACGTAATGAATGTATGTAGTATTTACAAACAACAGCCCAAGAGCGCGCGCTTGCGTAAACACACACACACACACACACACACACACACACACACACACACACACACAGAGAGAGAGAGAGAGAGAGAGAGAGAGGAGACACACACATATACACTCACACATACACAATGTTCCCTCGGGCATACACATATACACGAAAATGTAAATACACACACGAATACGCACACACACATACAAATACATACACACACGAACACAAATATACTCACACGCACATACACACACTTATACACACAAATACAGCTACTCTTATCGATAAACAGCAAGGGACCTTTTATATGCACAATTTCACAGACTACATACCACGACGTTTGTTAAACCAGTTGTGGACCACTGGTCGGTGTAAGTGGTATACACCTACCAACTGAGGCTTGCGGAACACTCACTCCGGGTTGGAACCGATACTCAGATTAAAAACCCCATGTCTCGACTGAGATTTGATCCCATTGCCTATCAGCCACGGGCCCGATAGCTTAACCACTGCGCCACGGAGGCCGGTTTTTACAGAAAAGAAAGGAATGTTTTTTTTTTTACTGACACCCCAGAATCTTGGTTATCAGCGACTATTAGGCATCAAACTGACGGTATTTGCAACATATGGTCTTCAGAGGAAACACGCTATCGTCAGATAGGCTATTATGTCTATTATTCTGATCAGCAGTGAGGGGTTGTTTTATGTGTGCTTCTCAAACAGGATAGCGCATATCACCGACTTTGTTACACAGTTGTGGACCACTGGGGAGAACAAGAAATATCCCAAAATGAGTTCTATTAATTGGACCAGTCCGTTGACCCATCGCTTCTCAGGTGGACACACACATCTTCAGCTGCATCCCTGTCCAAAAAGTTTTCAAACCTCGACTGTCGGGATACTTATTCACCATTTTTGTCATTTTGATACACAAGTTGAGAGGACCATTCCTTGTGTAAATTCTTGAAAGAAAATACCTTTCCTTCGAGGAAGTAAACTAAAGCAATCTTTATAACAATCTTATAAATGGACACAAGATGGAGGCTGATGTGTGATTGGGAGCTGAAAGGGATGGAAGTTAGGGTTAAATATCGTTACTTAATTTATTTAGAATAAATAACTATAAATCTTGTTCTACAATATATTTTAACTATTTAACTAATATACCATTCTATTTGTCTTGTTCTGCCCTGAAGAACACTCCACTTGTGAAGTTAAAAGAGCAAGCCAATGTTCAAGTCTTCAGAGACCTCTCGAGTTTCATCGCCATTTTTCAAAATGGCAGATGATGTGTGAAATTATGGCCGTTGATTAATCCACACACGCTTGTGACCATTCTTCACCACGCATTCACTCCAAACTATTTGCAAATACGCCAGTTATACTGTCCCTTGTGCAAATTGGTTTCAATCGAGATCTTTTGTAAAGACCCAAGGGTCCGTTTTTTGTCACCATTTTGATACATGACAAGTCGAGAGGACCATTCCTTGTGTAAATTCTTGGAATTTAATTATTTTGTCTATCGTGTTTATAACGAACATGTGTTTCAAGTGACGAAAGCCAGGCAAATTAGCAATGTTTGAATTATTAATATGTTCTCGACAGAAAAATGTTTATTTGTAGTATGTTTGGCCGACAAGAATAAATTTCGAACTACTATGTAAAAGAAAGAATGAAGTGTTGGTTTAGAATCGCCTCATCACACTGTTGAATTGAGGGCTATTAGGTGTCCAACATGTGGAATTTATTACATATTAGATAAACCCAAACCAAAATGAAGCAAAGCAAGCTACTCTTTTCAGTTACTATTTATTCGTTCAAACGTTTTTTTCCACAGACAGGACAGCACAAAGAACAAAATGTGATGTACGAATTTGTTGTCAGGAATACAGTATTTCCGTATTGAATAAAGGAATCCATCTTCTACTCATAGCAACATATTTGTTTTGAAGTCTTCACGTAACCACCATTTCAAACCTATTTAAATCCGTATCCTTCTTCCTTTTCATATTTAACATCATTCATTCTTATTTTTTTTTATTTTTCAAAATGTATTCACCTTTAATTTAATTTTTATGTTTATTTTAATTAATGTACGCATTTACTAGATTTTGGTAAATTGATTAAAGAAGTAAATACAATTATTGTTATATTGACAGACGAAGCAGACGTTTAAAACGAAATAAATATTTGTTTAACGACATGTTTAAACACTGCTTATTACTTGTTAGATATTTTACTTAAGAAAAAATAATGCTCCAATGAGGATACTCATTTCGATTATTTTTATATGATAATACCTCCTCAGGACAGCACAGAATACAACCTTTGGTAGACCAGTCGTGGACCATCAGATGGAAAGGGAAGAAGACCAACATAGGGACCGACGTAGGATTTTAGAAGTCGGGTTTCTGCTTACAGTGGTTCTGTAATGGTTGAAACCTTTCAGAACTTAAAAGTTCCGACCACCACTGCTGCTGCCAGTCTTATTATTCAACAAAGACTTATCATTCTACATCAGTGTAAGAAGTCCTTCACACTTGTCAACACTTTCACATTGGGGGTGGGGAGGGAGAGGAAGGGGGTAACACCCACCGTACGCTTTCTAAAAATTATTAAAATGTCGATCATATTAATTGTAAGATGACAACATTTTCATTGTACACTTTGAGTGGGACCGGATGGTTGGGGTAGGTGGTTATAAAAAGTGTATGTTTGGTACACTTGTGAAAATGTTGATGATAGTGAAGGACCCCTATAGAAAGGAGCGGGATCTAGCTCAACCGGTAGCGTGTCTAGCTGCCAAGGCTGCCTTGAATTTGGGTATCCCCTTTTCTGATTTTAAATTTGAGATTAACAGGTATATTTTAACTAACTGGCAGGGTAATTGGGACAATGCGAGAGCGAACAAACTTCATTCTATAAAGCCAGTCTTGGGAGAGTGGCATTCCTCCCACAGATGGTCAAGGAAGGATGAAATTGTTTTGTGTCGTTCTCGTATTGGCCATATTTATTTAACTCATGTTTTTCATTTGAAAAGGGATCATCCACCTCACTGTGAGCACTGTCGGTGTATATTGACGGTGCG
>JAULBS010012063.1:0-11091 GCA_032355785.1 Symmetromphalus regularis | reverse complement strand
TTTGTTTTATTTAACAACGCCTCTAGAGCACATTGATTTTTATCTTATCATCAGCTATTGGATGTCAATCATATGGTTATTCTGACATTTATTTTAGAGGAAAGCCACTGCCACCACATAGGCTACTCTTTCCGGTAAGCAGGAAAGGGTCTTTTATATGCACCGTCCCACAGACAAAACACCACATACCATGGCCTTTGATGAACCAGTTGTGCATTTTATAACAATATAAAGAAATAATAAACAATTTTAGGAACTGGAGAGATATCAAATTAACAAATAATGAAAATGAAAAAGATGAAATATGACTGATCAAACAAATAATACAGGTATGATGAATCATAACTAGATGATTAGATGACAGCACAGGAGCGGGATGTAGCTCAAATGGTAGAGTGTCTGCCTGTGAAGCTGTCGGATCGATTCTTCTCAGTGGACCCATTTGCTGTTTGTGCTATTTTTCTTTCCATCCAGTGGGCCACAACTGGTTCATCAAAGGCAATTGTATGTGCTGTCCTGTCTGTGGGACAGCACATATAAAAGACCCTTTGCTGCTTATCGGAAAGAGAAGCCTATGTGGCGGCAGCAGGTTTCCTCTAAATGACCATATGATTGACATCCAATAGCCAATGATGAGATAAATATCAATGCACTCTAGAAGCGTCGTTAAATAAAATTAAAAAATTAGAGGACAGCACAACTATGGCCATTAATATACCAGTTGGGGGCACTGGCTGAAAAGTGAAAAAAAACTCAACCAGAAAATAAGAGATGTGAATTGCCACATTGTGTGCAGTGCATGGAGTAGGTTACTGCTTTTGAAGTGACTGTGACCTTTAGAACTAATCTGGTCTACAAATGGCAGAAGAAGAAACCTGACCAGGTGAGTATATATTTAGTGAGGATTATCTCTGTAAACACTGGCTGCACTTACTGGGTTTTGGGGGAGCGGGATCTACCTCAAACGGTAGCTGTTTGCCTGTGAACCGGTCGGTTGTCAGATCGATCCTTTTCAGTGGACCCATATGCAGTTTGGGCTATTTTCCGTTCCAACTAGTGGTCCACAACTGGTTCATCAAAGGACATAATACTTTCTGTTAGCCATATTGCTTGTAAAACCTGTTTTGTATTTACAACCCATTTTTAGTTCATGCATTAAATTTATGATATCATTTGAAGACCATAATGAGTTACTCATGCAGTACCAACACAGACGTTGAACAAAAAAATGGGTGTGGGGGCACGACTGAATAGGGGCCATTTGAAGGGTACATACAACATAAAAAATGAAAATTTTGTCACAAAAAAAGGGCGCTGCAGATGATTGGGGGGGGGCCAAATATCCCCTTTCCCCTCCCGGCTGTGCTGGCCCTTTTACTGTCTTTAGAGAAAACTGCTACATGTTTACATTAAAAGCAAGGGGCCTTTTATATGCACTTTCCCACAGAAGGGACAGCACATACCATAGCTTTTTATATACCAGTCGAACACTGGATATGTACTCCAGCATGCAATATTGCCAATATCTAACATGTAGGTGTGTATATGGCAGGAATATTAGAAGTATGTCACATCTACTCGGTGTTCAGTGGTAGAACGCTCGACTCTTCAAGCTGATGATAATGGTTCAAGACCTGTTGGAGGCTGGCTCACACTTGACTACATGTCAAAATAACCAAATGTTTGACATCCAATAGCCAATGATTAAGAAATTAATTTGTTCTAGTGGCTTCATTTAAGTTAAATATAACCAAAAACAATCTACTGTTCCCTAAGCAAATGAATCGAATTAATAGTACAGCGACTTTCTGTTACTCACAAGATACTTTTTATTTTGTCCTACAGTAAATGTATTGCTGTAAACAGAAAATGTATGTGTCTTTCTTGAGTATTATTATTAATAAATCAATGTGCTCTAGTGGTGCTGTTAAACACAACGAACCAAAAAAAAACCAGCTGCTGGGTGGAACTAAGTTGGATAAATGTTTACAAGTGAGGTCAAATAAAGGTAACAATCTTAGAAGAAAACTGAAAATTGTACTTTGATACGAAGTTATGCATTCCTATTCAGTTAAATCACAAGTAGCTATTTCGAGGTGTTGTCAGAACGATCTGGTATTTGTGTGTATATATACAGCACAGCCAATTACCGAATGCGTTAAACATGGGAAAGATAAGAATAATTGGCAAACATGCCCATTAGTAAATATATAAATAATGAACATGTGATAAAGCTTGGAATGAATAGAGACTTAACAAGCCGTAGTGTGTAATGCGTATCTAAAACAAATTGTAATCACTAAATCCACAAATTGTAATCACTAAATCCGATAAATACTGGCTGTATGCAATGCATCACTATGTTAATATTATCAGGTTAACAGTGTAAGCCAAAAGATAATCAGGTACGGTAGAGCAGGGAGGGCTGGAGAGGCTCTAGCCCCAGGGGTTTACCTAGATTTTATAAAAGAGGGGTCCCTGGGACCTACCTGTTTCTTTTCTGATGATCTCAACTTAAAACCTAACGATTCACAATTTAGTCAAGAATTGCAGAAAAAAACCTGACACTGCCGAAAATATCTGGGGACAATAAAAAAAAAAAAAAAAAGAATTGCAGAAAACATGTTTTGCATTAAGAAAAAAATATTTATTCTGTCTTAATTTTTATTTGTTTTATGTTGAATAAATGAATTCTTTTTATGGGAGTAAAATGTCCCAGTACACCCTCCACCCCATCCCCTATTGTTTATTCATGACTGAGTCGATTATATAACCAAAAACAGTTTTGATATTTTAAGAGTTCCATGGGATGCAGTGTCTCTGATTTTGGGGGTCCAGATGACATTTTATTGCATCCTTTATGCAGGTTTTGTAAGTCCGGTAAATCCCTGTAACTCCCCAATAACTATGAATCAAGCATAACCTCGTATCCACTTTAAACTCAACACTTGGTTCTAAATATATCTATATGTTAGATCCTCAACTAGATCTGTTAGCCACCTCCCCCCAACTACATCTGTTAGCCCCCCCCCACACACACCAATGTTGAGTTGATTCCACCATGCCTGGTAATGATATGTTAATACATTGAACAGCAAAAGAAATGCAAATATCTGTTCAGATCCAGTTTGATAAAATTGGACAAAAAATTGATAAAACCATAAAATTCATGCTGCACACGCTTTCACTTCTCTGCAGATGCCTCCAGTAAGCAAAACAGCCAAAGTCAAAATATGATTAACTTTTATTCAATCAAACTCTGCAAATTAAATTTGCATTTCTTTTGATGTTCAGTATATTATCATTTCAACAGTGTAAGCCCAAAGGTAATGGTAAGACTTCGAAATTTTTTATACACTAGGTCTGGAAATAATTATTTTCCTCTGCCGGTAAAAATGTCAGTACTGCCGAACAGGCTACTTTTTCTAATTAGCAACAATGGATCTTTTAAGTTTTATATAGACATTCCAACAGACAGAACAATACATTGGTATTTTATAATGTCACAGCTACTGGGTGTTCAGTGACAGAATGAGTACAAGTGTCATATGTGTAGCGCCATAAGAAAAGGGCGCTAGGGACAAAATTTTCAAAGTTGACTTTTTTTTATTGATTCTTATAGAATAGGTGCTCTTTCAGAATTTGTAAGTTTTAAAAAAATATATCCACTATTTACGACGTTATGACTTGAAGCAGTTCTTCATACAAAGTTTCGACAGTCGCCATTCAGGCAGTTGTCTATCAAATTTAATTATTTAAACTAACAAAATTAGCAAATTTTCTAGAAATTCTAATCACTAACAAGCCATCTATCATCTGCATGTGTTATGACATCAGTATGAGTTAGCCTAATAGCTCGTCAAGTTTTTCATCATGAACCAGGAAGTAAAAATTACGCTGCATTTTTAAATCGTGTTTTACTCGGTATCAACGAAGCCGCGGCGATGTACCTTTTCTTGTGGCCCTACACATACACAGGTCTACCTGCCCATTAAGCCTTGCGGAACTATGCAGTATACAATGTTTAATGTGGAACTGGATCTAGCTCAAACGGTAGCGTGTCTGCCTGTGAACCGGTAGGTCGTCGGATCGATCCTTCTCAGTGGAATCATTTGCAGTTAGGGCTATTTTCCATTCCAACTAGTGGTCCACAACTGGTTATCAAAGGCTGTGGTATGTGCTATCCTGTCTGTGGGATGGTGCATATAAAAGATCCCTTGCTGCTTAATGGAAGGAGAAGCCTATGTGGCGGCAGCTGGTTTCCTGTATGTCAAAATGACCATATGTATGACGTCCAATAGCCGATGATAAGATAAATATCAATGTGCTCCAGAGGCGTCGTTAAATAAAACAAACTTTACTTTACTTTTACAATGTTTAATGTGAACAGGTGCGCTCATTTAAAGAAGAACAATATGCATTGTAGGATGTGTAATACAAACATGACCTTATATACAATACAATGTAACTGTGATTCAGAGCTTTATGCTGTTGTACTTATTATTACCCATTTAAGGTATAACATATCTTGGTGCATATCAAAGTGGAATGTCTCGGCGAGATGCAACACCTGTACACGTAATGTGAATCGCAACCCACATGAAATCATAAACAATGACTAAGTATCACGGAATTTGAACACTGTTCTTTCTTGATTCTTAAAGTGTTAAAGATCCATTATATAAAATTGATGTTAGGTAATAAATAGAACATTAAACATGATTCGATTTCATATCAGATTTATGACACACCCTTTCTCATTTTGTAAGATTCTATTATCTTTTACGAAACTATCTTAATGTGCATATATCTTCTCGCTTTACTTTTGGTTGTAAATATTTGACATTTTTGTCATGTTGACTGTATATATATATATAGATATACAAATTTATTGTTTATAAAATGTTGGGTGCGGCTTTAATATAAGCTTAGCCTTTTGGCCAATCCTGTAGTTTTTTTGAAGCAGGGTTTCCGTCAGAGGGAAAAATGGGTAAAATTCCGTACCCATAAAGTGTATAACTCTGTACCCTCAAACTGTTGGGATCATTTTTTATAAGGTTTTTCAAGGAGCCAGAGACAACAAAGCCAGCATCAATAATCAGTTAGCCTGTTAGTATACAACAGTAATCGTAACTAACATACGTCAAAGTGGTCTAGAATTCATTTCCTTGCCTCTAAAATCAAAAACTTGTAGGGGAGTACCCCCATACCTCCCTCCCCACATTCTGCGTACCCTCAAATTATTTTCTGTCGGAATCCATGTGAAGGGAATAAAAATATGTTTTAAATTAATTTTAATGTCACTTGCTAAAACATGGGGAAAATTACAAGTATTTCCCTAAGGACACAACCCAGATATGAAATTGTGTTTTAACATTCTATTCCATAAAAAATAAATTAAAGAAGGAAGTTTATCAACATTATCGACCTTCTCCATCACCAAGGCATAAATTCCTGCAATGCATCTGTATTTTTACTTTACTGACATTAAATCATGTATTTGTAAAAAGTGTTAAAATAAATAAATAAAGTTGTAAAACTTCACCTACATAGATAAGACAGTATAATACAGGGCCTAATATTTCATGAAAATTATTGTTCCATTTTAGCACGTTGGTTGTACAAATTTGAATCCACAAAAAAAAAAAATACCAATTGGTTACATCTATATGAACTATTAATGTCTGAAAAAAAGTTGCAATCTTTACAAGAGCTGGCATAACCATTGCACCATTGAGGCCAGTGTTGATCTGTTCTCTTGAGACAGATAAAAGTCCAGCCCACAGTACACTGCTGTTGTCCTGTGATGGATGAAACACAGCCGGCTCAGTCATCTGATTGGGTAAGCAATTAAGCATGTCAGATGTCAGTGTGAGGTTTAGTGCTACAGACAGGTGGCACAATGAACAATGAATCACTGGCCCCATAGTGCAGTGGTTAAGCTATCAGTCTTGTGGCTGGTAGGTACAGAGATCAAATCTCAGTCAAGGCATGGAATTTTTATTCTCAGTATCGGCTCCAACCCAGAGTGAGTACTCCGCAAGGCTCAATGGGTAGGTGTATACCGCTTACACCGACCAGTGATCCACAACTGGTTTAACAAAGGCTGTGGTATGTGCTATTCTGCTATAAAAGATCCCTTGCTGTTTATCAAAAAGCAGCGGGTTTCATGTCTCCTACTAACAGTAATCTCTGTCCTGGACAGACAGCACAGGAAACTGAGTTGTGTGCCCGGGACAGCATGCTTGAATCTTAATTGGATATAAGCAAGAAAATAAATACAACCAACTCAACAATGAATCAGGGCTGGGCAGGAGTTTGAAACGTGCCCCTATCCAAATTGGTTTGGGAACACAATGAATCATCCAGACAACCTGATAAAATACACTGTGTGTCACAAAAGTAGGGCACAATTGTGCAAGAGATTAGCATTATCCATGAAGATTATGATAACCCATGTACGAAAAGAATGTTTGTTACCAATCCTATAACAAATTTTGGGGAAACCGATAATTATAATCCCTCCTTGGTCAAAACTCCCCTATAATTAACAAAAATTTATGGACAGGACAAATCAAGTTTACAAAGATGAACAAAATCCCTACCACCTCCACATTGTTATATTTGTAATAAATAAGGAAAATATCTGTAATATCATAATTCATATAACATTTTTGTTTTGAGAAATTAAACATATATATGTACAGTACATGGGTGATAAAATGCTATTTACAAATTGAGGAAAGGTTTCCTCGTTGTCTTTATAGATGTACATGGTCTCCATTTCAATTACTTTATAATTTAATACAGGTACATGTATGTGCATGTACAATGTTTTAATAAAACAGAATTAAGGTTATCTAGAGTGACCTGAGATCTTGTCCTATACATTAATTTTCACAGGAAGAACGTAAGCACCTTTAGATTTGTACAGTAATTTTGTATATCTTGAAATAAATATAGGGTGCATTTTATACACAGAAAGTTACAGGAATAATTTTGTCATGGGGGGAGGGGGGATTCCAAAATTTCTGTAAAACTTAGTCAGTTAAATATCAATTAAAGAAGAAATACTATATCATTATTTACTAACTATATAATACTTATGCAAATCTGTAACAAACATTGTTAACATGTATTATACTGTATCAAGTGCAACTTGTAGAACACTGTAATGTGTAATACATCATAGATCTATATGTATAATGTAGTGTAACATTAGTACTTAGTTCAACTACAGTAGTTGGTCAGGGTAGTGTTAAAGGCATAGTCCCACATAATTTAAGTGGTAATTGTCTAAATATTGATTACGAATGAAACTTACATGCATTTGTGATACTAGATCTCGCTTTCATATCATACAAGACATTTTAACTGAACCATGGTAGAGGGAATTCCATGTCGAGTCGATCGATATTTCACACATTTAAAATTTTCATATTTCAAGATCGGAACTTGTCGTATGTTTTCGGTGAAACCATTTCCGCCATCGGAAGTTTCCAATTGAACAGACTTATTTCAGGAAGAATTCGTCCCAAGATAGAATTGGGGGAATAGCTGTCACGTGTCTCGAAATATATATGTCACATCTTCAACGGAAAAAAGGAGTTATTTTTTCTCGATATATTTATCCATGACCATGATTCATTATTATTTAAAAACATTGATAATAAGCAAAATGCGGTGGTTATGTAAGTAGTTGAATGAAGTATTTCTATAGACAAATCAAATGTTTATATTTAAAATTAATTATTTATTTGGAAATTAATTAGGTCAAGGGTTTGTGGAACTATGTGTTTAAGAGATGAAAAGGTATTAGTGAAAAATCCCTCCAGTACTTGTTCCTATAAAAATTAATTTCATTAAAATATTATTTTATAAATTAAATCATTCTTATCATCAAATTAAGGTTACAGTTAGCTCCATTTTTAAATAGTAGTCGCACCAAAAAGATTCTTTTCGATTGATAGTGTGTGTGTTTGGGGGTGGGTTTGGGGGCTATTAGATGGATACATGTCCTCAAGATTATTCTTATGTTTTGGATTATGGATACATAGTCCAAGGTTCTTATTCATGGACTTATGAGAGAAAATAAGAAAGGTCCAAAACAAAATTTAGAGTCCACTGTGAATTACGAACAGTCAACATTTGAAATGAAATTACATACTCAATACAATATTTCATGCACAACAACTGACAACACAAAAGTAATTACAATTGAAGTCTTTTAAAAAATCTAATTATTACATATATATATTTACTAACGTGGGTTGGGTTTTTGTACAGGTAATTAAGATACTGGGTTTAAATAATTTAAAGTATTTGAGTAAAATAGGTGATTTAAATTTGTTTATTTTATCATAATCTAAATTACAAGTATCAAACACAAAACCAATTAAACAATTGAGTTAATCTCCTTAATTACCTCAAATACTTTACCAATCAGATAAACCACTAAACTGAAATATAATCCTTTAACTGCTTAAGTTAAGCCCAATGTGTTAGAACAAAGGAGATCTTATTCTTAGACAGTCTGGTTTACTTTAATTAGGTCTTGTGGAGAGCTTAACGGTGTCAGTGAAATACACAAAACTGTCAACACACATTTATAAAAACTTTTAATCCAACTTTAAAATCTTGTTTCTACGTATTTTTTACACAGGTGTTCTAAAATCTTAAACTATATTCTGTAATATGAAATATTGGGAACATGACTGTTGAAATACTTTCTCATCCTGGTTTAAAAATTAGACGTGTATGTGTTTTCAAGGTCGCCATTTTGGATTGTTGTTGACGCCTAAAAGTGTGTCACCTGCAAGGTGCGCTCAGGTGAGCAAGCTCATTATGTCGCGCGGCGGCCAGACCGGAGCGGAAACTCGTCACATCAATTAATCCTATACTGAATTAATTAAGAAAATATATTAAAATTAACCACACTCACCTCATTAGGTGGACTTAATTCGAAAATATCATAATGGTCGACATTCCACTGTTTGATAAGTTGCACAAGCCGCTGTCTGTCCTCGTTTAACTGCCCAACGGACATATTTGCGGCTCTAAATTGCCAACACTACAAATATCCACTCGAATTGTGAAAACGATCACATCTGTTCACTTTGTCAGCACTAGAAAAAGTTTTAAAGTATAGTAAAATCCACTAAAGACGTCAGTCTCTAAATTTGACCCTCATTCGATTAATCTAAACAGCTTGAAACTCTTAAAGGTACTGCGCATGCGTGGATGGGAGGGTTGGACATACCGTAATGTTGATAATAATTAGCTAACTGGATTGGCATCCTGGCGATATTATATTAAATAATAATTTACTGATGAATATATGAAATAGAAAATTAAATATGTAATTTTTACAGCTACTATAGTACACATTAATTGGAACAATTACTTTCGAAATAAAATAAACTGAGTACAAGTAACTTGAACGTAACTTTTGAATTATTGAACGTTGCACTGTAATGACCCAACTTATATAAAATATGATACGTCTACTCTAATTGCTATCTAAATATCAACAAACGTTGTATCCTATTGGCTAACCAATGAGAGTAACAGCCTAGCGTGGTGTAACGTAAATATGTCATGTTTTCAAAATTAACCTCCCCGTCACAAATACTACAATAAGTAGAATAGGCGCGGACACAGGTTTTAAGGAAAAGGTGGGGGGATTCAAGTTGGGATTTTAATTTTTCTTTTTTGGTTTCTGATTTTTAAGGCATTACTAACTATTTAAATTACGTGGGGAACCTCGGGGAACTTAAATATTTAAGTTTCTGCTCATTTTCTCTTTTTTTATACACCAAGTGAAAAACAATTTCTTAGAAAAACAAAGGTTTTAAACACCTAAACCCTACCCCCCATGTGTCCGCTACAGTGACGTTGGATGGAGAGGGGTGGCTCAAAAAATGTCTTGCAAGTTTCGTTACTTTAAAAGCATAATCTCACAGACCCTTGACCTAATTAATTTTCAAACAAAGAATTAATTTTAAAAATAAACATTTGATTTGTCCATAAAAATACTTCATTCAATTACTTACATAACCACCGCATCTCGCTTATTATCAATATTTTAAAAATATTAATGAATTATACTCACGGACAAATAAATCATAAACCATAAACTCGACATGGAATTCCCTATGCCATGGTTCAGGTAAAACGTCTTTCGTGATATAAAAGCGAGATCTAGTATCACAACTGCATGTAAGTTTCATTCGTAATTAATATTTCCGTTCCAGCCAGTGGTCCACAACTGGTTTATCCAAGGCCGTGTATGTACTGTCCTGTCTGTGGGACAGTGCATATAAAAGATCCCTTGCTGCTTATCGGATAGAGTAACCTATGTGGCTGAAGCGGGTTTCCTCTAAAGACATATGTCAGAATGACCATATGTATGACATCCAATAGTCGATGATCAGATAAAAATCAATGTGCTCTAGATGCGTCGTTAAATAAAACAAACTTTACTTTTACTTTTTTCGTAATTAATATTTAGAGCACAAAGACCCTAAAATTACGTGGGAATATGCCTTTAAATGTTGGAATGGAGAAAGGAATATATATGAGAAATAAAAACTGGCGTGATCTACTGATAATACTGATATACTGTTGTATACAGTAATGTAGGACAGATTTTCAAAGAGAGGGCGGGGGTGGGGTGTAGGTTTTTTTTTAATTTTTATAGATGTATAAAATATGTTATGTGAAACTCTGAGCACAGCAGGCGCGATGCTCCACAAGGAAAATTTAAAACTATTAACCATCTTTTATAGCGATTCTGGCGTGTTATCCGCTTATTACTTGATATATTTTTAATCATATTAACAATTGGTCAAACAAGGGCGAGGGTGCTGAGCCCCTAGCCACCCGGCTCCTACGGCCCTGGTATATAGCTATTCAAAATAAGGAGAAGCAAATAGGGTGTCTCCTACACTACTGACATTCACTGAATACTTAAGTCTTGTTAGCTTGTACATGTTATGTATAAAGTAAAGTTTGTTTTATTTAACGACGCCTCTAGAGCACATTGATTTTTATTTCATCATTGGCTATTGGAAGTCAATCATATGGTCATTC
>JAULBS010012052.1:0-11092 GCA_032355785.1 Symmetromphalus regularis | reverse complement strand
TGCTGTTTATAGAAAAGCAGCGGGTTTCGTGTCTCCTACTAACACTAACCTCTGTCCTGGAAAGACAGCACAGGAACATGAGTTGTGTGCCCAGGACAGCATGCTTGAACCTTAATTGGATATAAGCACGAAAATAAATACAACCAACCACATAACAGCTACTTATTAACTGATGTGCTGGGTTATCTTTAAATAATCCTTCATTTTACCATGTTAAAGGCATTCACTACATTGTATCAGTAAGTATAAAGAGTTAAAAGAAAGGATAAAACTGCACATCAGCACAACTGGTTCTTGCTCCACGCTGATGTACATACCGTGTGGCAGTTGACATTTTCAAGCTCAGATTCTTCACAATAAACAGATCTCTGCAATAATTTAATCTGGAGGATCAGCCAACAGTTGTTGAAATCCTTACAATGTTTCTACCTCTGTCTATACATGATGGAAAAACATGTCAGGATTTTTTTTTTGTTGATTTTTATTTTTTGTTTACTAGAGTACAATGATTTATTAATCATTGGCTATTGGATGTCAAACATTTACTTATTTTGAAATATAGTCAAGTTTGATCCCTATCAGTGGATACATTTAGCCATTTCCCTTTCCAGCCAGTAGTTCACAACTGGTTTATGAAGTGAACATCTATATAATCATTGGATGTCAAACATTTAGTTATTTTGAAATATAGCCAAGTTTTATCCCTATCAGTGGATACATTTGGCCATTTCCCTTTCCAGCCAGTAGTTCACAACTGGTTTATGAAGTGAACATCTATCTAATGATTATTTTGTTATTGTTGTCCTACCTGTGAGAAACTGAATATAAAAGTTTCTTTTGGTTTTGATCAAAAAAGAGTAACCCATGTGGCTGTATATATATTCTGAAGATAATATGTAACAGCATATGCTCTATACGTAATAGCTACTAATAAAAACAGTGTGATGGGGTCTCTTTAAACAAACATTCCTATCCTTATCATTTACACAAACTGTACACATTGACAGACACACAGCTGTACAGACATACAGCCTGTTACTGACCCTCTCCAGACTTGTAGTAATGTTAGGTGTATAGCATTTAAACAATCTGTACACACGGACAAACACACAGCTGTACAGACAAACAGCCTGTTACTGACCCTCTCCATACTTGTAGTAATGTTAGGTGTATAGCATTTAAACAGTCTGTACACATGGACAGACATACAGCTGTACAGACAAACAGCCTGTTACTGACCCTCTCCAGACTTGTAGTAATGTTAGGTGTATAGCATTTAAACAATCTGTACAGCAAGCATAGTTTGAGTGGTATGGTGTAGACAGACGCACAGCTGTCCGTGTTAACTTGCACCTCTTGTCGCTGACCCTCACAACACCTCTATCTAGACTAGCTGTTACAAACACTCAGCCAGTGAAAGTGCTGATTCAGCAAGCTGAAAAATTGCAAACTGGTGGTGTATGCTGTTTTCAGATAATCCAACTACTGTCTTGAATTTCCTCATCCTCACTAGGTTTTCAAATAGTCTTTGCCATACTACTCATTTAAAACTAATACAACATTCAGTCAGTCCTTTCTCTGATCCATTCATACTTGTCCATCCATCCATCCATCCATCTATCCATCTATCCTTCCATCCATTCATCCATCCATCCACCCATCGCATCCATCCATTCATCCATCCATCACATCTGTCGATCCCCCGTCATCCATCCATCCATCTATCCATCCATCCATCCATCTATCCATCAACACATCCATCACATCCACCCACACATCACATCCATCACTTCCATCCATCCATTCATCCATCCAGTTGTCCATTTACATCTACTTCTTTTCTGTCCAGTGTTTGAGTATTAAAGTGTGCATGTGTGTAAGTATTAGTTACAGTATTGTAGAACGTTGAGTTGAAGACATGATGTTTAGTGTGTTCTACCAGCACTTTAGCTCTGCAGGTGATGGTGGCAGACGGTGCAGGCCGTCTGCTAACTTGGATATTTACAGGAAATTGAGAAAAACTTACTTTAATGAGCCATTTGGGGTCAGTGCTGGCTCCTCAGAATTTGAGCAGGTGATGTTTTATGTGTCTAATGAAAACACAGGACACTTTAGTCACAGTTAGATAATGTTTCTGCTGCAGAAATATAGCGTATCAGTACTTGGGTGCTTAGAATGTTCTCAGCTTGTAAAGATGAGATCTTGGTATACACGCTTAATATTAACACGTTTTGGGTAGACTGACATCCTGTCATATTTTATAACATCCCATCATATTGTTTTTAATCAGTGACTATTAGATATCAAGAGTATGGTAATGTGACGTAAGATTTCCTTTTCAGCTAGCAGCAAGATGTCTTTTATGCACTTTTTCAAAAATAGGCTGCTCATACCACTACCTTTGTTTCTGATATATGGGTTAGACCTTTTTAACAATATTCTAAAATAAAATATAATTTATAAATAAAAAGTTAATATTTTTCTTCCTGAAGTAATGGACACTAAAACTTTCTTAATTCCCACAGGCAAGACAGGACAGGACAGGACCACTGCCTGGAATATGAACACTGACAGGAAACCAGCTTGACCATTAATAAAGAGACTGATAATATTTTAAAATTTTATTTATGAATAAAAGTTAATATTTTTCTTTCTGAAGTAATGGATACCAAAACTTATTTAATTCTTACAGAGAAGACAGAACAGGACCACTGCCTGGAACATGAACACTGACAGGGAACCATCTTGGCCATTAATAAAGAGACAGACAACATTTAAAATAAAATAAAATTTATAATTAAAAGTTAATATATTTCTTCCTGAAGTAATGGACACCAAAACTTAATTACAATTTGACCTTTATCCAAATGACCTCTCCAACCGTGGGTCTCTCTCTGTTTGAAGCATAAGAATCTGGGGATTCCACCTAGACTAGATTATCACCTTGTTCCCGGGGTGAGACACTCACACCATCTCTTTTGAACTTCCTGTGTTGGGTACACGTCTCATTTATTGCCTAATTCATCTGTTTACCATGCAAGTTTAATTTTCTCTTTCTTTTGTTACTTGCCAAAGCTAATGTTACCAATTTAAATAATTATATCCTCCTGAAATGTGTGTCTTTTACATTCTCTCCCAACTGTCACATCATTGGCGAGCTCGGTTGTTGTTGGTCATGCGTGGGCAATGTGATACGATGTTGTCATGATAATGCTGTTGTTGACACTCACATTGCCGTCTGTCCATTGTGGTCACATGATTATCGTTTGGACTTCAGATGATCATTTTGTTTTTGTTTTTCAATGTCCTTTTTTGATAGGAATGTTTCATGGTCTTATTTTATTAAAATGCTAGTGATAAAGATGTGTTCAATTATTTGCAGGTTTATTAGGTCTTAGATTAAAAAAAAGTTAAATAAAGGAAAGGATTGCTTGCTTAATGACACTCCAGCACATTGTTTTATTCAGTGTCTGACATATGGTATTCTATGACTCATGGTCTTTAGAGGAAACCTGCTTCCACCTCATAGGCTACTCTTTCCAGTTAGTAGCAAGGGATCTTTTATGTGCACTTTGTCACAGACAAGACAGCACATACCATGGCCTTTGATAACCAGTTGTGGAGCAATTTTTCAAAGGATTCAAATATGTTTTCAGTTTCCATGATCAAGTTCTGACATTGAAAAAACAAATCCTCAAAATTAACATAACATTAACTTTGAATTTGCAATGGATGCACAAATTCAGCCCTTGGATAGTTCACTCTCTGGGTTGGAGCTGGGTAGATGTTCAACCTCTAAGCTATATCCTTAACTACAGGAATGTGACAAGCAGGCTCAAAAATAGCATTTAAAATAATTTCATTTTACTTTGTAGGTTTAAAGTCTAAATATTAATGTCATATAAATTAGATACAATTAAAAGTCTTTTATGATGAAAATGCTAGTCATGAATGTAAAGTTCATTAGATACAATTAAAAGTATCTTATCAGGAAAAGGCTAATCATTTTAATATTATGAATATCATGAATGTACAGTTCAGACTTTGAAAGTTAAATAAACACAAGTTTGGGTCTCAAGTCACACCTAGACACAAACACTGTTATGCGTAGATACAAGCAATGATAATCTCTCAACCAGTTTGATCATTAACCTTCAATTTTACTCTCCTCTGTCAAACCAAACAATAAGAACCTTTTCTCACACTTACTGTCAGATTTACAGAGATTATCAGATTATAATAATCTGCAAAATATCTCTGTGTATATACAGCGGGGGAATGGGGTGGTGATAGTTTAAAAGAACAGCATAATAAATGGGTCTCACTCCCCACTATTGAATGCCTCTTCACCGGTGATGTTGTTATGAAGAAATCCCCCACGTAGACAGGAAACATCTTGGTTGAGTCAGGTTGATGTGAAAGTTATGGCATATTGGTTTTATAGCACAGCTGAAAATAACTAAATTGGCAACCGAACATAGCAGAATTTGTGCATCCATTGCAAATTCAAAGTAAATATGTTAATTTTGAGGAAATTGTTTTTCTATCTCAGAACTTGGTCATGGAAACTAAAAACATAGTTTGAATCCTTTAAAAAAAATAGGGTCAATCCTTCTCATTTGCAGTTTGGGCTATTTTCCATTTCATCCAGTGGTTCACAACTGGTTCATCAAAGGCTGTAGTATATGCTGTCCCATCTGTGGGAAAGTGCATGTAAAAGACCCTTGCTGCTTATCAGAAAGAGTAGCCTATGTGGTGGCAGCATGTTTCCTTTAAAGAAATATGTTAGAATGACTATATGTTTGATGTCCAATAGCCGATGATAAGATAAAAATCAATGTGCTCTAGAGGCATCGTTAAATAAAACAAACTTTACTTTGAAAAACTATCCTTTAGCCAATGATTACTTTTGTGCTGGTATGGGAGTGAGTGTCATTAAATAAATAACCTTTGAGAAACTGATAATCTCTTCTGTATTAATTTAAAATATGGGCAAACCTGTATACACCAACCACTCAAAGGAACATAGTAAGCATAGCTGTTTTGAGCAGGTGGATTTTATATAGAATATATAAATTTGTATTATGAAGGGATGTATTTAAACAATTTTTATATTCATATGATTGTTAGACCAGTTCCGACTGTTGTTGAATCTTACACAGCAACCACCTTTTTATAAAGGACATTTATGATATATTTCAGTCTGTTTATATAGGCCACCTTTACATAAAGGATTTTTAACTTTTATACACAGATTTAACTGTTTATGAAATATGAAGATTTTAAGGAAAACTACTCTGTTTAGTTTTTTGCCATTTCTGGTACATCACTTTAAATAGGTTAATACATCTTACAAGTTTACAAAGTTAAACATTTAATGAAACTGTTGCAATATTCTTGTGGGCTAAAGATTAAAATTTCAAATAGAAGTTCAAAGGAAAGTGGGTTCAACACTGATGGGTAGTAAAGATAGGGCTGGAGTGTGTAAAGTTAAACCGTTGATTGCGGTTATGAAACGTAACATTAGAAAGATTGCACATGGCTTGAAGGTTAACGCCTACATGGGGCGAGCAGCTGTCTGCCGTTAAAACACACTTCCATCAGGGCTTGATGTGTTTATGAAATGACATAATGAATTTCTCTGGTGCTGCAAGTGAAACTGCTATGTTAACATTTTATTTCTTCCTCTATAATGTATAGCTGTATATGGTGTTGGAATCTAAACTTGGTAAAATTAAACTGAAAATATGTTATTAGATTGAATAAAAAAATATGTGTGTCAATGTCCTCTCCTCCCAGAGTATCCTGTTTTTAGCCTGTCTATCCATCATCCCTTGATCTATCCATCTGTTATTCCATCCATCCTTCCATTCATCCGTCCATCAATCTATCCATTCACCCATCCACATCCATCCATCCATCCATCCACCCTTCCATCTATCCACAACCATCCAAATCCATCCACATCCATCCATCCACCTTCCATCCATCCAGATCCACCCATCCATCCACATCCATCCATCCATCTCTGTGTATTAATTATGAACCAAAGTGGTCCATTGATAGCTCATTAAATCAGACTCTCAAGCTGAAGACAGTGGTTCAAAACCTGGCTCACACCTGTCAAAATAACCAGATTATTTTTTAATTTAGCATGTTTTCATAAAAAAAGGTTTAAACTTGTTCCTCACTGCTTCACCCTGACATTTAACAGAATTACGTCTGTGTCTGTCTATCTGACATTCTGACCACATTTTTGTGTCTGTTACATATTGACAGACAGACAGACACGTTTTCTCATTTACTGCTAAAATTAAGTTTGTTAAAGTTTGAATGTAAATCTTTATAACTGGGCTGACCTGTTTACATAATGGTACAGCTTTGGAAGGATCCCTGGGGTCGAGGTAATTCAGTAAACAAACAGCTTGAAGCATTTTAATCTCTTCAGTCCCAACTGGCCTGGTGCAAGTTAAACAGACACAACTTTTCTTGCATAATTTTAATTGGTGGACATCTAGTTGTACTAAACTTGATCTCATCTTTATCTGACACTAGTTACAATTTCAAATCCTGCTGTTCACTTGTCAGGTGAGTCAATTAAACCAACCAAATCATATTACGTTGATGGATAATAAACAAAGCTGGAAGGTAAATAGTTTCAGTCATTAGCCAATGGCAAAGGAGAATTAGTTAATGTTAATGAAGGGGAAAGTTAGGAATGTTTGTTTAGTGACACCCTAGTGAATTTGTTAATTAGTGGCTGTTAGGCGTCAAATATGTGCAGAGTATTTTTATTTTAACTCAGAATGATGCTAGATATGGTCCAGTCAAAACATTGCAACCATGAATGCAGATTTTGAAAATTTCAATTTGACTAATAAACATAATAAATGGTGGTGGCCAACCTTTCTCTGTTAAATTCATACGTTTATATAACTACAACCTTTAGCCTAGAAAAAAAAATACTACTATATAGGCTACAGGTTTATTTTTTTATTAACAGCATCCATCAAGGGGCAGTGAGCCTTTGTGGTTCAATAACAGAATGCCGGACTCTGAAGCTGATGCCAGTGGTTCAAAACCCATTGGAGGCTAGCTCACACTTGACTATATGTAAAAATAACTAAATGTTTGACAGATGATAGCTAATGATTAATAAATAAATGTGCTCTAATAGTGTCATTAAACAAAACAAAAACACCCTAGCAACGGGCCTTTAGTTTGCATTTTTTCACAGACAGGACAGCACATACCATAACCATTGATATACATTAATTATAGAAATATGGCAGACATCCATAAATCACTCTTACAACATTGGTAATGCCAAGTGTTTGGCAAACAAGGAGCCTATCTTGCCAACCAGCAACACCCAACAGCAATACTTTTTATACCACTTGAAAACATCCATAATTGTTTTTTTTTTAAATGAAGGTCTTGGCTATAAAAATAACTCAAGTGGTTCTCATATCGCAGACTGGATCTCATATCGCAGACTATCTCGATCAATAGGAGTGGTCATTATAATATTATATTGAATTGCTGTGGATTTGGTGGTGTTCCTCAAGAAAGGAAATTGATGTTCTGCCGTTCATGTTGGCCCATAATAAAGCCAGATTGAGGGCTCTTGTTCTGGTTTCTCCGAGCCACCAGTCTCTATCTGTCATACTTGATGGGTCTACATTCAGTGAGGGATAGCAGACGTGTTGCCAATGCTTTCTGCTATGTTAAGATTTTCATTACTGCTCATTCCCAAACTAATAGATGAGAATTTCTTTTAATTGGGTGTGAAGTGTATTCTGATAGGTAAATTGTTTCATTATGTACATTTGTAAACTAATTTTAGGTTTTAAACTAATAAAAAGGAATTTGTTTAATTAACCAAGAAGTGGATTTTGTTGGTAAATCTTAAGGAATGTGTATTAATCTTGTTTGTGCATCTTACGGAATTTATTTTAATTGGTCAGGTGCATTATGTTCTTAAGGAATTTGTTTCCATTTATTGTTAAATACATTATATTGGTAAATCTTGAAGAATGTGTTTTAATTGGTTGTTTTGTTTTGTTTAATGACACCACTAGAGCACATGATTTGTTAATCGTTGTTTACTGGACGTCAAATTATGTATGAGCCAGACTCCGATGGGTTTTGAAGCATGGTCCTACCACTGGATCACTGAGGCAAACATTGTTTTAATTTGTTGTTAAGTGCATCATGTTGGTAAATCTTAAGGAATTTGTTTTAATTTGTTGTTAAGTGCATATGTTGGTAAATCTTAAGGAATTTGTTTTAATTTGTCGTTAAGTGCATCATGTTGGTAAATCTTAAGGAATTTGTTTTAATTTGTCGTTAAGTGCGTTATGTTGGTAAATCTCAAGGAATTTGTTTTAATTTATTGTTAAGTGCATTGTATTGGTAAATCTTAAAGAATTTGTTTTAATTTGTCGTTAAGTGTGTTATGTTGGTAAATCTTAAAGAATTTGTTTTAATTTGTCGTTAAGTGTGTTATGTTGGTAAATCTTAAGGAATTTGTTTTAATTTATTGTTAAGTGCATTATATTGGTAAATCTTAAGGAATTTGTTTTAATTTGTCAATAAGTGCGTTATGTTGGTAAATCTTAAGGAATTTGTTTTAATTTGTCGTTAAGTGCGTTATGTTGGTAAATCTTAAGGAATTTGTTTTAATTTGTCGTTAAGTGCATCAAGTTGGTAAATCTTAAGGAATTTGTTTTAATTTGTTGTTAAGTGCATCAAGTTGGTAAATCTTAAGGAATTTGTTTTAATTTGTTGTTAAGTGCATCATGTTGGTAAATCTTAAGGAATTTGTTTTAATTTATTGTTAAGTGCATTATGTTGGTAAATCTTAAGGAATTTGTTTTAACTGGAAATGAACTGCATCCTGTTAGAACATTTTTATGTAATTTTATAAGGAAATATTGGTATTCATTTAAGTTATTTAAATAGCCAGTCTTATCTAACTTAAGTATTTAATTAACTTAAGTAAGCAGTTTGCACTATTTTCCGTTCTAACCAGTGGTCCACAACTGGTTCATCTAAGGCCGTGGTATGTGCTGTCCTGTCTGTGGGCTGTGCATATAAAAGACCCCTTGCTGCTTCTTGTAAAGAGTACCTCATGTGGTGGCAGCGGGATTCCTGTAGAAATATCTCAGAATGACCATATGATTAACGTCCAATGGCCAAAGGTAAGATAAAAATCAATGTGCTCTAGAGGTGTCGTTAAATAAAACAAACTTTACTTTTTGACTTAAGTAAAGGATTGGTTGCTTAATGACACCCCAGCATGTAGTTTATTCAGCGGCTGTTAGGTGTCAGATATATAGTGTTTGGCAACTCATGGTCTTTGAAGGAAACCTGCTTCTCTGTCGAATGGATCTTTTATATGCAATTACTATACTTTTTGATAAACTAACTGTGGACCACTGGTTGGTGTATGAGGTATATACCTACCCATTCATTCTTGCAGAGCACTCACTCTGGGTTTCAGCCAATATAGAGATTGAAAATCCCATACCTCTCCTGAGATTTGATCACAGTATGTACTAGCCATGAGTCTTGACAGCTCATCTATAGCATATTGGTTGCATGTCTGAATTCCGGTAAAGTTGGTTTTGAGTTACTGTAAACACTGGAATGACCATAAAACACATCTGTTTTGGCAAAGTCATTAATCTAAACAAGACATTGTACGTGTTGCTTAATTTAACTCTTATTAAAACAGTGTGTGACATTAACATGGAAAAGTTAGTCCTCAGCCGGTTATTGCACTTGAGGGCCAATTAAAAACTACATGCAGTGTAAATGTCAGACTACACTTCTGGCTAGACTACTTGTAAGTTCTTTTTTCTTCTTTCTTTTTTTTTCTTTTTGTTTAACAACACCACTGGAGCACATTGATTTATTAATCATCAGCTATTAGAAGTCGGACAGGTTATTTTGACACGTAGTCAAGAGTGATCCACCCTCCAATGGGTTTTGAACCACTGTCATCAGCTTGAGAGTCCGACGTTCTACCGGCTCTCTACATAGAAACTCATTCTGGGTCATTTAGAAAATATGCTAAATTCTAAGCCTGAATAAAGCTCTATTAACAAAAAAAAACAAATCATGAAAAACATAAAACACACACAAAAAAACAAAAAACAAATATATATATATAAATAAATAACCACATCTCCCTCACCACTTTCAATTTCTGATCCACAACTTAATAAGATTAAATATGACCAAGTTAGCCATTTTTATTTTACATCCTCTAATCTCTACATTTATTTTAAATGATTTCAAAACTCATCCTGTGACCTCTCTGCACTCAATCATCACATTATTATAGAGGGTTGGCTTGTCCAGTCTCAACCAAACTGTTCATTTTTTACATTTATTAATCTTAGTATGCATAGAGTTCACTTTCCGTCATCAAGACTCAATTTAGGCTTGGGTGAGAACACACTTAAAATATTTACAAGACCGACCACTCATAGATGGGTTTATGTTTCACATTAAATGCTATAGATTTACCTAATTATGCAGAGCCGGTACTGAGTTATAGTTGTGTGCATAGTGCACTTTAGATAAGGTGCTTCACAAGAACTATACTCTTCAAAAAAAGTAGGGGAAGCTGAAATATTAATGTTAATATCCAGCAGCACAATAGCTATCGAATGCCATGGCCAGCAATGGACCCAGACCTTTCCCCCATTGAACATGTCTGAGACATGACAGGGAGACTTGTGCGACCATGTTAGCGGATCTTGGTCAGGCGCTGCAAGAGGAGTGGAACAGACTCCATCAAATGGTCATTGAGAGACTCATACGCAGAATGCCTCATCGACTGAATGTATGTCTGACACATCGTGGCAGTATCACACACTTCAGATTAAAAAAAATGTCAGCTTTAAAAATGTCAATTCTGACCCCAATCATCTTTCAATATCTTTGATGGTCATAAAACTGTAATACTGAACTACCAAATGTTTGCCCAATTAATTCACTATTATCATATAACCATTCCCCGCAGCTAATATACCTTACAATTTTGGCAATTGTAAATTCTTATTAGTTCCCCTACTTTTTT